>JAVSBV010045070.1:0-11115 GCA_033117975.1 Parotocinclus spilosoma
TGTTGTTGCAGAAGTATATTCTTGAAATATTTTTTTTAATTCAATGTTTTGTCATATTGCCCAGAGTATTGTTATCGCAAAAATACCATGAAATATCCATAGGCTGCAAAAAATACCGGCATAGTTGCTCTCTCTGTGTTAGGTCTGGTGCGAGCATTCAGTGAGGAGACCAATCCAATATGGCGGCAACGCTGGATTACGCTCCAGCCCATAATGAGGCGTCTATGTGTATATGTCTATGGGTTTATATGTTAATCATAAGAATGAAGTTTCTATTGATAGTAATACTAAGTAGATAATAAAAGACACTCCTGGCCAAAGGTCAGGGCATGACAAGGGAGGGAGATCAGACATGACCCCAGACTCTAGACCCAGTAACTACCTGTCCTACTTGTCTACAGTGAATACATGTACTCTTAACTATTAAGACGTTTTTTGGTTTTTTTTTGCAAAGGCATACTTGATAGCGTCAGCTCAGACACTGTTAAAACACACACCATTTTTACTAGTGTATTTTTCACAAAGTATGCCCACAGTATAGCAAAATAAGCAAAATAAGCAATGTGCATTTAGGATTTCTTGATACGCTAAAGTATTCTGCCCACAAAAATTAGGGAATGTTTTTTTAATGAATATACAATACAAATATTTTTTTATGAAAGAAGAACATTAGAAAAGCAAACACAAGTCAAAGAAAGTTGTTCTATTATGCAAATTAAATGCGAAAAAATACTCTGACTTTGTTATTTATTTAATTGGTCAAAATGCACTATATTAAAGGCTGAACTTGCTGGAGTATCTTAGCGTTGCCAGATCTTGAAAATGCACATCCTGCAATTTCCCTTTCAATGCCTCTGCAACATGATTGCATGAATGTGATGCTTGGTCTGGCATCAGCATTGGTGGTTTGTACCGAGCACCATGTCAACAGAAATGGATCACTGACTTCTGTCACACACCGAGATGAGGTCCTGCACCCTATAGAGGTACCCCACTTTTAAAGCAGTTGGAAACAAAATTTTTTTCATTAATTTAATGCAAGGTGCTCATCTTCTTGGCCTTCATGTTATCCGGATCTGAATCCGACTGAACATGTTTAAGATTTACTGGGATATTGGGAGCTTTTTAATCTGGAAGTTACCCTGGAGCAAGAGTGGCAAAATATCCCACAAGAACCCCTGGACAATCTGATTTTAGTCATGCTCCATTAATGTCAGTGTGTTTTGACAGTCTTGGGTGACCATACGCCTTACTGAACAGTCAATGTGTGGCACTCGTCCAGTCTGACATGCTTCTTTTCACCCCAATGAATATGTAGTTTGCTTCTCAATCACAATAATTGATTTTGCATCTCAATTGCTCAATCAAACTACTTAATTTGACTTTTCATTTGCATTTCTAATTATCTTGTTTAATTCAGTGAATACTTATTTTTTAATCACTTCATATTTATTTTAAAGTGTCCCATATTTTTTTCCACAAATCTGTATCAGACATTTACCGCACTGTACCACCTCTTCTCTATGAATCCTAACTCACACCACAAAGGGATTTATAGCTTGATCATCTATATGCAACTAGTCAACTTAAGACAGTATAGAATATGAAAATGCAAAAAAAAAAAAAAACCACAGTGCTCTACCCTGGCTTTTGGAGTTGATAATACTTTGGATGGTCTTTTTTGTCTTTGGTCCAGGTTCTTTTTTTTTTCTTTTTTTTTTCTTTTTTTTTTAAGACCTGAAATACTGTTTCATTTGATCACAATACACATTTCCACTGAGTGGTGGTCCATCCCAGATGCCTCTGAAAGCCCTGTCTTGGGGTATGGAGTTGGGTCAGTGTGCTTGTTAAAGTATTTTCAGTTCTGTGATGTCAGCATTAATGCAGAAAGATTTTAGAGCAACATTTAATTAATTTAAGATGATATTTCTTTCAGGGACCCTCATGCAATTTTCAACAAGGCAACACCAACCAGGTAAAGTCAGTGAACGTTGCCTTTGACGTTGACAATGAACTGAAATAGCCTTTTAGCCTTTTCTTAAGTAAAAATGCATATATAATATCAATATATATTTTTTGTCCCTGTCCCCACTTTTTGGAATGTGTTGCAGGCCTGAAATGCAGCAATTTATGTTTATTAACAAATGAAATAAAGCTGACCAGACAAAACATCTAATATCCTTGGTTCATACTGTCTTCAATGAAATAAAAGTTAAAGTAGATGTAAGGAATACTGCTTTTTTATTTGCATGTTCCATACCATTTAACTTTTTCTGATTTGGAGTTATATATTTTACCTTAGTGAAAACATTGTGTTATAATGTATGAGCGATAGAATGGTCTACACCTCTGGAACCAGCATGCATACTACACAAAATTGACTGAAGAACATATGAGTTTAATGCCCTTGATTTAATAACTTGAAATTCATTTGATTTCAGTTTGGCATATTATTGGTCAATAGTAGAGGTTAAAGTGAACCCTCTTTTCTGCAGATTGGCCTAAACGTTGTAGATAATTTATTTATATCTACATTTTTTGAACATTTAATTTGAGCTTTTTGTCTAGTCCTACTCCTGCAGGCTCAATATTAGAGCTCAATACTTGAGCTCACACCTGCACTTCTTTAGTGTTAACCTTTAGAGTCACTGCCTCTCCTAGCAATAAAAATAAGCATGGCTTTCTTAGTCTCCTTATGAAATTCTGGTAATATCTTCACCCTACTCCTAAAATGTGGGTGTAGTTTGTTTAACACCAAATTTTGTATTCAGAAAACATTTTGATATTCCTCCAGTTTGATTATTCATATACTGGTGTTTTGTTACATAAGAGACTCTTTCTCACCCACATTAATGCATCAAGCTATATTACCTATTTTAAGTGCAACATAATAGATCAGAATTGTGTAGAATCCCTTCATTAGCCTTGATATTAGCCACGATCAGACGGTAACCATGCACTAATTTTACAGCAAGTACAGAAATCTTTTTAGACGTCACAATACAGTATTCAGCTGTGCTATTTTCACAGGGTCAGTCGTATGAAAGCACTGATTCTTGCAATAACCTTGCACAGGGTTTGTGTAGCAGCAGAAAGCTGATGTGCAAGCTCTGCTACATTATCACTCAATGCCAAATTGTTGGCAAAACTAGCACCCCTTGATAACCAATTATCAGTCATTAAATCGGTCAGTGTGCATGTCTGAAATGCAGATTGTTAATAGAGTAGCTATATATATATATTCCATAGCGTGTTATGCAAACTATAGTTTAATTATAATATAATTATTACTGTTTTTTTCTAAATCTTGTTTTCTCAGTATATAAGCAGCTCTAACTAATGTACATAATTTGAGTAGTTTCAGAAGTTGTTATTTTGTTTGTTAGTTAGTTGGTTGGTTGGATGGATGGATGGATGGATGGATGGATGGATACATACATACATACATACATACACACACACACACACACACACACACACACACACACACACACACGCACGCACACACATACATACATACATACATACAAACAACTTTATTAATCCCGAGGGACATTTGTGTGTTACAGCAACACAGTCCCAACAGAGCACAGATAACAATATTAAATTAATGATAGAAAGATAATAATATAATAGTAAATGAAATAAACAGAAGAATATACCCTACATGAAACATGAAATAAAGTGTCAGTGCAATGATGAGAAGGAGCAATATTAGTAATGTACAGTAGTGTTCGGTGGTAACGTTCTGTATGATTATTGAACAGTAATGTCCTGGCACAGTGCAGATGAGTTGTACAGTGTTGGGTGGTCATTAAGTTTTTTATTTACACTTATTTCTGTTCTGTTCTTTTCTTTCTCACAAAGCTCACATTTTATTTATTCTACAGTGTGGAAATCTGCTGTTTTATGCGCAACCTCAATTGGTGGGCCTTGTCAAAATAATTTTGAAAACATGCCATTACTTTATAATTCTTATTTGTTACCTGAATACTATTGTCAAGCAACTGTCTGGTTTGAGCATAGCAAACACAATATGAATAATGGATAGTTCATATCTCTCAGTAATTACACCAGCTGTGAATAATTACTTTCATGAACATAATTACTGAGCAAGCACTCTGCTTGTCTCACATGCAGAGTAACTGGGACTGTTGCCTAGAGTTGTGCTTTGTGTCAAAGTAGCTGGAATAGAGACAATGAGACAATGAGATGCTCAGTAATCAATTCAACTGTTGACTTTCACTGCCATGTTTTTGGATGGGTTTGGGTGGGGTTGTTGGAATTGCATTAAAGTAGCGAGAAAAATAAATTGTAAAGGGATGGATCATCATCATCATCATCAGGTTTAAATGTGTTACATTAGATCAACCAACTACAATATGGACAATATGGAAATATATGGAAATATATGGAATTTCCTTATAGGGTACACCTGTTCAACTGCAGAAATATCTAATCAGCCAATCACATGGCACCAACTAAATGCAATAAGCACTAACATGCTGCCACCAAGGTCTGCATGCCATTAGCGGTAGTCACGTTACTTCAGCTATAAAGTGGATAGATAAATTCAGGTTGTGGCTACTGTTAGGCAGTTATTGAAAGGGAAGAGAGACGGCATAAGTGTTAAGTTAAACCACCTTGGACCTAAAAGTGTGAGGAGAGAGATGCAGCTGCCCCCCAAAAAAACTAAATGCATACTCTGTTTACCTACCTTGTCAGTTTTCCCCTTCAAAAATACATGTGCAAGCTCTTTGAATTGTTATTGTTATTTGAATTATAAGAGTGCCTGCTAAATGAAAATGTAATATTGCCATTACTAACCAACCAAATGCATGCATGGAGGTAGGAACTGGTCCAAGCGAATCACCAATGTGTTGAATTAGATGTTGACTGGTTGAACAGATTTTTTTTTCGTTCTGTGGCAACAAAGACTTTGGTGAGGTGGACCTCCATGGAGAAATTTTACTAGCAGAATCAGTGATGTATGTATGCATGGATGGGCAGGGGAAATGGATGGATGAAATGCAATACTGCCCTGTATTTGAAACATTGTGTTATTACAGTCTTACATTAAACGTTTGTGTTTGTTTGCCAACTTTTCTTCATGTCCCAACCTCAGTAATGGTCACTTTAATAACTCCTTTGTTTAATAATAAATGAGGAGAATCAAGTAAACTGGGAGTTAAGAAGGAATCCCACAACCAAATCCATCCTAACTGTTAAGGGTCTCTGCTAAGGGTTTTAGCTGCTGAGTGCTCTAATGTGTTCCTCCCTGAGAAAAACAGATTTATCATTCTTGGACAATGTGAGGAAAATGGCCAAATTGACCAATTATTCAGAAATAGAAAATGCAGATTCTGCATAATGTTGGCATCCACAATGCGCAGAATAGACAACGTTTGGTGGAGCATCCATACAGCTGCAATTTCTGGCATGCTTTGTTGTTTGGAGCTGATTTATTTCAAGTAATTTGATGGTGCTGATCTTAGTAGTGTGGTTCAGCTGCCTTACAATAACCAATAATTACCAAGAAAACTGACATGCTGGTGTCATAAAACGTTTGCTCCTAACAGCTCTAAAAAGTTTTTAATACAAAAACATATTTATTACAAATATTTTGTTTTGTAAACAAAAATTAACCTGGTGAAAATTAGTAAACAGGTGCATAGGACAGTGAAACACAACATGAGATAAATTTTAACTTGTTATTATATTAAATGTTATTATATTTGTGATTTAATTACATATGGTTCACTTTATTCAGCATTTTGGCTTAGGGTATGAAATTACAGTCAGTTCCCATGATTTAATCCTGCTGTTACTGTAAAATATGTTAACAACTGTTTACAGAGTAATGGGTAATAATGTGAGTATCCAACTGTCATGTAAAAATCAAGCCCCTGAATTCATAAGCTTTAGTGAAAACACCTGAGCTGATCACACTTATTTTCACTTTTTTAGTTAGTAAATGTCTAGTTGATTCTGTCCATGCTGCTTTCAGAAGCATTGATATGGAAAAATAATCTGTATCAATCTTTATCATGCTTAGAAGGACTATAATACCATAGATTTGACTTTAGTTTACAAATAATGGATTACTTGAAAAGTACACTGATTTCTCAGTAGGGTGTTGTATCAAAAAGGTACCAATATTAATCAGAATTGATTTCACTTAACTGGACAGAAATACTATTTCTAGGCATTTAAGTATTTAAATTATTTTTTTAGTAAGTAAGTAGTAGAAAGTAGAAAGCCAGATATATTCCACAAGCAGTGAAATAACTCTACACACTGGATCCTTAAAAGAATAACACAATGTTTATAACACTAATGCTGCTTTTCAGGCTTTCACATTCTTAGGTTGCTATTATAAATGCCAACGATAGTATAACAAGGACTAAAGCAAACTTCCCATCTACATTCACTTGGCTTTCCCTGGTCCCTTTTCCTGAAAATACTGTCACAGTCTTTTGAGTGTTTCACCTGGTCAGCCATGTTTTGTCTGGTTAGTTGCATTTGTTATTAAACACCTATTCTTGCATTCACTTCTGCAACACATTCCAAAACAAGTTTGATCGGGGCAATCTAGGGCTAGTAATGAGGTTAAAACATGAATAATGATGTGATCCCAAGCAGATAAGGTGATGTCATGTTTTGGTATAAAAGCAGTATCCATTATAGGTGTTTTTAAGAAGCAAATATATAAGTTCTCAGTTTGTCAATAGGTAAGTGGGAAAATTATGGAAATATTTAATAACAATGTTCCTCAAATAAAGTTTGGAAGGAAATTGCATATTTCAGTTTCAGTTGCATATTTCAGCTTTTTTTCTGATTTGCCTTGCTTTGCATTGTCTTGTAAAATAGAAGTCCCTGAAAAAAAACGTTGTTGCTGTCATCACAGAAGTGTAAATTACCTTTGCAATGGGCATTGACACAATTCCACACCATAACAGACTGTGTATGGTCTTTTTTGTATTTTTGTGTATTGTCAAGCACAGCATCCATTTCTTACAAAAAAAACTGAAATATTGATTTGTCAACAATACACATATATCCTGTGTGGTGGTCCAAAGAAGTCAAATCAGAGAATGTAACTGTATTGTAGTGATTGACAAAGGTTTGCCAAAGTAATACCTTGCCCATGTGGTTATACCAGATGAATGAAGGTTATTGATGAACTACTGTCTGAGGGATCAGAGATCAAAAGTCTTAGACTTGCACCCATGCTCTTTACAGAGTAAAATTCTTCCAGATTCCTTTAATCGTTTAATGATATTATGCAAAACAAAAGGATAAATATGCAATGAATATGAAGATATATATCAATATGAATAAATGAATTTTTTTCTTTGGGCAAGACTGATTCTAAACATTTCAATAAATAATTCAATAAATCCTCTGCCCACCTTACCCACTTAGAGACTGTTTTCATCTTTTTAAAATCGCAGTTCTAATTTTATTTGTTTTGCTATGTTAGCTTAGATTGCCCCATCCCAAGTTTTTTTTTTATGTTTTACAGGGATGGATGTTTATTAGCTTTAGGATTCATACAGCTGGAAAAATAAAAAAAATAATTACTGCAGTTTCTACTAAATGTTTGCGCAGATATTTTGGAACAACGATGTGAAGCCAGACTCTAATGTTGGTCATGGTTCAATGTTGGCAGTTATTTTTTTAGAGTCAGATATAGTTGTGGATATATAGATATAGATATAGATATAGATATAGTTCAGGTCAAGTGACTGACTTGTTGGGGAGGTGGAAAAGAGAGTCATCAAGTTGTTTATTATACTGCTCGCAAACATTTGGGTGTTTCCACAATAAATATCCACAATAAAATATCCCCTAATTTTTGTGAGCAGTGCGCATTTTTTTCTATTTCCTCTGTTTGGCCATGGACATGCCATGTCAGTATGCTTGATATTATGAGGCTGCCAATAGTGCATGTGGCTAATAACAGAGAGCACTTAGAATAAGGAGGGATCCACATACTTTTGGTCATGTAGTGTACTAGCAAACCAGCAAAACTAATTTGTGAGTGCTTTTATTTGACAGTGATGGCAATGACCTATTATTTGGGGAAAGAAATGTCTATATTATGCAAGTACTGTTTGTTTAAATAATGCAGTTTTCAGATTTCAGCTATGTCCCATTAATGTCAGACTTAGTTTGAAAGCCATCTTTAACATTCAGTCCCATTTGGCATCTCACCATATGTCACAAGATCATTCACTTCAGTGAATCAGCTGTGCTGACCACAAATCAATATAGTAGATTTTAAGAATATTAATTATTTTTAATACAATGTATTTGGCCCTGAACTTTAAAATGTTTAATGTCAAGGAACAATGGGATGTGTAATAGATTCTTTACTTATACAAATGCAAGGGAATGAGTCATTTTATATAAATAATAACTTATATAAATACTATATTCCTCCCACAGTCCCGCACTACAAATAGACCAGAGAAATTTGCAGTTTACAATGTCATTTAAACTGAATTTACAGCTCTGTGAGTCTGAACTAATCCAAAAGTGCTTTAGACTTCATGCAACAGCTCACTCTCTTCAAAGCTCATTTTAAAACAACACATACATAAACAGAGAATGTGAAGGTCATATACTTTAGCCCTTATATATTTGCACAGATAAAACCCAAACAAGCTTAGGGGTGAACCAACTGATTTAGAGGGATTGCAAATGCATCGTCCTTAAAAAGCCACTGGCACAGCAAACACATACAAATTGCAAATTAAGCAATGGTTAAATAAAAAAGAAAATCTATTAAACATTAGAAGTTGCTGTTTGTTAGAACAAGCAAGTTTTCTTTGGGGTCTATATTATTATTACTGTAAGAGCTTTCATTATTAAATCTGAAAAGAGAACAAAATATACAAGGGATCTGTAGGAATAAAGTGGAGAGCCTAGACTGCAGTAAAGGCTAATATGAATGTCAGAACGAGTTATTCTGTTTCTCTATGTTATTAAAAGCCAAAAAGGAACTGCCAATGTAACAAACTTGGAACCCCTATGTTTAGAACATTCTCTAGATAGAGTAGTTGTGATCATATTACACTTTTATATTTTTTAGCCAAGTTGATTGTTAGATCTAAAATAAAATATCCATGGATCAATTTGCTGAATTGCGTACTGATGAAGAAAGCAGCAGGTTTCGAAGTCTCGATTTTAAAAAATCAGTGGTAACAATATAGGTGGACCTTCTATGCCTTATTTATACACCTTACACTGAGTTCTCTTGTGTTCAAAGAATTTTCCCTATGGCACAATTTGTAATTGACAAATCAATTATATTTTTTAAAAAGTATCTATTTTTTATTTTATAAATAAGGCTGTTTTGCACTTAAAATATGCCCAAGCTTCTAAATTGCAATACATGCCATCTGCTTGGTTTGTTTCCTCATCATCAAACTCATCATCACTTAGTTTCAAGTTTTTTGTAGGCTCTGGCACAGGTAATTCACATAATACTGTGAGGTAGTGGCCCATCTGCAGATTACAAATTAGTACTTTGTATATTAAACAGAATGTTTTAATTTATGTTATACCATTTATATTTGTCAGACAGAAGTAGCAATCTTAGGTGTGTTTATTGGGTTCTCTCAAAACTGTAAAAATGATAAATAGTCCCAAAAACCTGTATAACAGTAGTAAATGCCACAGACTCAAAGTCAAAGTAAATGTCAAAGTAAAATTTATTTACCGTATATAGCACTTTTTTAAATTATGCATTGTCTTAAATCAGCTTTACAATATTATATAATGTTAAAAGGCCAGTTCCAAATAGAGCAAGTGTCGAGTGACAGTTTTGAGGAAAAACATATAATCCTAACAAAACCAGCGCTTGCAATAACAAAATGATACACCTTTGCAAATTTACAAGTTATACTGTGGCTGGAGATAAGGAAATCTGTGAAATCCCATGGAAGCACTCCAGAGATACAGTATATGTGCATACTGAACGTTGCATTTAAAGCCAGCACAAATACAATGAAAACCACATCAACAGCAAAAAAAATTAAAGCACCCAAATATGATCGATTGCTGCAGAACTTGACATGCAGTTATGCTTTGGGCAGATATGTAAATAATTACAGGTGTGGTCTAAATAAACCTGCCCACAAGAGGACATAAAATTGATTCCCCTGCTGCCATAATAAAGGCTCTCAGATGTTACTTTTCAGTAGTGTATATCTCAAGCACAGTGTAGTGTACATGTCTCTACGATGCGTTCAAAGACATTTTTCACAGTTGACAGACTTTAAAGGTGGGCAGGATTGTTGACCGCCGTCTAAGCCATTCTAACCTAGCTGTTAGGAAGCTTGTGAACAGTAGCTCTGTGAGGGTATACACAGCGGGGAAATAGGCTCCAGACAGACCATCAGTAGAGAGCATCTAAACAAGCACTAACAGATCCCACAGTTTTGTTGTCTACCATCCAGACTCAGGTGGCACCTTCACGACACACCCACTTTCCAGGAGCTTAACAGAAGGATTTTTTAGTCATTATCATCACTATATCACTATCAGTTTTGTAGGCAACCAGTGTGTTCTGCCATTGACTGCCAGCCACTGTCTTCTTCGTTTGCCATGGTGTTGTGAATGAGAAACCTGAACTGCTATGGACTGGAACCATGTCATCTTTAGCGACTAATCTACGCTCTGTGTACCGATGATGGTTGGTAGATGGGCTGATGGATGAGGATCTACAGGACAAGCTACAACATCTGTGAGCAAATGTGTCACAGCATATCATACAGAAACTGATTGCCTCCAATGCTCAACCAAAGCAGATCAACAGAGTAACTAAAGCCTCCTTTCAGTTGTACAGTTCTTTACTCTAATATTCAATCGTTTACATATGGCATAATTTTATTCATACATATAAAGTTTCTTTTTATTCCAACATTTACTCCTTGTTGAAGTTTTTTGTCAATGAGTGTATTATATGGTAAGTAAACAGTTAGCTCTTGTAGTCTTGAATAAAGTAGAAGCATTTAGGAGTAAAGACATAATGGTAACACTTTACAATACTGGTACATAACGAAGCATACAGTAAGACTTCACTAAAAGTTTATTACCAGTAAATTA
>JAVSBV010045111.1:0-11114 GCA_033117975.1 Parotocinclus spilosoma
AACCTACAATTAAATTAAAGCAAAAATGGAAAAAAAACTAAATTAACAGAAGAAAATAGTTTGCTCTCCACCAGAGGGTGGAAAAGGCCTTTTTTTTAAATTGTTTTTTTTTTTACTTTAAGCATTGGTGCTGCGGTGGATCTGAGAATTTTTCTCTTTTTTTGTATTTTTCAAATATTATCGTCGGCGGATCCGCAAAACCAGCAATAAAAAAAGGCTGGCCTCAGTTACAAACATCTAACAAGAAATTTGACACAGAACCAGACTTAAAGCGCTGGAAAAGTTGGGCAAATTGGGAAAAGTTGGGCAAATGTAATACAGAGCAGAATCCCTACAAATAATAATCCAGTTAAGATCTTTACAATTTTATCATTTATAGATTTAAGTTGGTCCAACAAAGACAAATTGGTGCTTTACACTTTGGTAAAAGTAAAGAAGAGGAAACAACTGAATAAATGTATTGTAATGTTCCACTACACAGTTGAGTATCAAATGTATTTACCTATACTGTACAGTTTACATTATTAATAGATTCCACCCTTATCTTTCAATCAGATAAGTGTATACAATAGATGCAAATTAACATAACAGCTGTATATTTAAAAAAGAAATAATGTTCAATATTTAACTGCAGAAGAACGTATTTATAATTTCACAACACATTTAACACCTAAGCGATTATTACATCCGTAAAGTTTAAGTTTAAACTGTAAAACCTTTATATAAAGAAGAAAAAGTTACAAGAACCAGATATTAACTTGAATAAGAGTAAAAAGTAGTACTGTGGTAACAATGTTTGTTGTTATTACTTATTATAATTATAAACTATTTTACCAAACTATTATATTAAACATCTAAACATTTCTTTTATACAAAAGGTACTGTCCTTAAACGACAGGTTTTGCTTTTAATCGCATGACAGAAGTTTATGTATTACTAAAATAGTAACAAGTAAACAATGCGGTTTATAAGCAACTCCAAAGCCATTAGCCTCAAGCTAACACAAGCTAACGCTAATGCTAAAGCTAGGCCTCCATTTTCCGCACGCGCCGTCCCGCCATGGTAGTGTTATGAACACAAAATATAACGTAAATGCATGTAAGAATACTTAAAATTGTGAGCTTTTAATAATAGCAATAATGGTGAAAAGTTTGAATAAACTACAGGAAACGGATAGAACCAAATAGGGTTTCCGGGGGAAGTGGAAACATTTTTTACTACCAAAAACACACATCAACTTCCACATCCGGTGCGACGCGAGCGCAAATAAACAAGGTCCAGACGCATAAGCGGGCTGGCCATTTATCTACATGCACTGTTCTTATAAAAGAGAACTGTATCTTACCTGTATGGGTTCGCACTTTTTTAATCAGATTATCAGAGAGCGAGATCCCCAGATTAATGCTCACCATTCCACATCACACGCACTACTTTATCCTTCTCACGGGGACAACTGCGCCGCGGAGGGATACACACTCCGCCAACGTTTTACGACCCGTTTAACCCCCTTTAACCTATTTTCCCTTGATCTGATTTCAACTAAATGTAAGGTCAGACTTTTTTAATTGCTTGTTCCTCGGATGTACCTACTTAACAATCTACTGAGGAGGAAGGAAACATTTAAAAAATAAATCTTTATTTTTCATTACTTTTCAATTTCTCGAGGACTATGTGGAATCACTACAAGAAAGGAGAAAGAAATACAAATATTTTTTTTATTTAAAAATACCATTTATTTAACCTACAATTACATTAAAGTGAATCTGGAAAAAAAGAAAATGAACTGAAGAAAAAAGAAAACTGTTGGATCTTCAACAGAGGGCGGAAAAAGATTATATATATACATATATATGTATATATATGTATATATATATATATATATATACGTATATATATATACACATATATATATATATATGAATTTCAACCATTGGTGCTGCGTCGGATCCGAGAAATACCCAAAAAGATTTTTGTTGTATTCTTCAAATATGATCGTTGGCGGCTCCACGAAACGAGCAATAAAAAAAGTCTGGCCTAAACAGTAAAACTTTTTTTTTAAAAATCTGGGCGTAAACCCTAAATTAATTACAGTGTTTGAATTACAAAATTAAATACCAACAGTAGAGAATATATATAATCTACAGCCCGTTGGTGGTTAAGCAAGTATTGAAATAGGTTTGGAATAAAATAAAGAAAACTTTGTTCTTTCTTTTACGTTACATATTTCATTATTTCTAATTTTAATGTATTACAGGGCAATGAAAACAAAACCCTAATGTATGTTTTATACATTTGATCATAATATGTGTTATAATTCATATTGTTTAATAGTTTAATTTTGTTTTAAAGTGAGTGTGGCATCTATTACGGCTATTTTAATATACCCAGCTAAAATGTTTATTGGGATATTTTAAAAAAACTGCACTATTATTTTATTTTCATTGGTATTATGTCGGTGAAGATCAGTCTGTCTGTAGCTAAAAAGTAGAATTCATATTATTATTGTTTTAGGTGTTGGTGGTGGAGTTCTTGTCATTTTGTTGTTTATATTACTATTCCTATTTTTTGTCACATTCTGTGATTTAAAAAAATATATAGTGTATTCTTAGTGATATTTTTAATCCTGCATTTTATCCTGGTGAACACAGCAGAATAGCATGCCATTCTGTCGCATGGCCGAACGAGGTCGCTGTTGCAGCTTCAGGCATTGATCTGCTGACCAGCCAGAAGGCACCACTAGGCCTCAATAATAATAATAATAACAATAACAATAATAAAAATTATTATTATATATATTATATGGGTGGCATAGTGGTAACTGCAGACACTTTACAGCTGAGTGTGCATGTTCTCCCCAGGTCTTCATGGGTTTTCTCTGGGTACACCAGGTTTCCTTCCACATGATCAAAGACCAACTGACATTTCTAAAGAGTCAAAGTCATTATTTCTGCTTATTTTATTTGAACGTATTTGTGACGATCTCTACAGTTAATAGCAATGGTTACGTATTTAAAATATAATTTTAATAGGTAAATAAAAAATTTGCAGATAAAATGTAGCAGAAAAAACGCCTCAGATAAATACACTGTAGGAGTTTTAAAAGTACAATTAAAACAATAAATTAATTATATTATATTACAAAGTAGGCTCAGCTACTTGAAATGGCAGTTTATTCTCGTCACGACCGAACTATTTATTTTTAGTGAAAGCTACTAAAGATGAAAATACATCTCTTTCTTCATTCAGTCTCCGTTTGGGTTTGTATTAGCTAGCTTATATAATCCGGATTAATTTATAGCTACGTTTTAAAAACATTTAACGCTAGTTGTACATCACACACATTTATATCATCGTGTTATAAATGATCACGCTTTACAACAAAAGGTTAACAGTATGGATTGGTTTTAAAATAAAGCGATATCAAACTCGAAGTGAAAAATGACCTAATCACTGGTCACAAGGTAGGGGATGTGGCTTGGCGAAATACGGGTCGGAAAAGAAGTAGTTCCTGGAATCGCTTGTAGAAGTTAGCAAGAGCAAAAACACAAACCTGGGTATTGTTGAACATTTCTTTTTGAAGTGTTACCGATAAATTAACAAGTTATTTTAAACCGCATTGCTTATTTAATTTCATATTCTCTTTATTAGGAGCCCAGTGGGCGATTAGAGTGTGTACGGGATAGCTTAGCATGCTAATGTGCTAATGGTAATGTGTGTGTTTACAGAGTTTATACGATCACTTTGTCATTATTCGGTTTAGGAAAATAACGGCTTAAATTGAGTCAGATATAAAGACATATCTGTTTAAAGTATTAACTGATTTGTACAGGTTACAGGAACTGACACATTGTTGTTTTTAGCTGATAGTTGTTAGATATGTAAAGGATTAGTTCTTGTAAATAATTTCTGCACGTTGTGCATTTTCCAGTGCAACGTAATTATATTTAGTCATTTTACTTCATTTCTATTATTTTAGAGTTACCGATTTATGCAGTGGATTAATGATTACTTTAATTTTATTGGCATGGTTTCATTGTTTTGAAATGATCTGTAGTTATATAAACACTTGAATAAATCGGGAAAATAAAGGTAGCTATAATGTTATTACAGAATGTTCTAGAGAACATCTCAAATTAAAGGGACAGTCTCTAAAAGATGTTGCATGTAATGTGAAAAATTAGAAAAAGAATGAAATTACTAAGGTTTATGAGTTCAGTTTAAAGCTTGAGATGGTTTCTTAGGTTTTACAGTTGACACTTTTGCTGTCAGAGCTTTATTTTTATTTAAGCTTATTTTTATAAAGAATAGAACTAACAACCTGTATTCGGTGTATAAAAATACATCAAATAATCATATTTGTTACATTATCATCTGTATAGATGTTTCTTTTGTTTTGAACTACCACTTATTTGCATGCTCATTCTCTAAAGCTTTTCCGGCAGCTTGTTTGTTTTCGTTCTTCCACCATCTGATGGGTCCAGAGACTTGATGGACATAATGATAGATGAACAGCAGAACCTTAATGTCAGCAACAATATAAGTACTGTGTGCATTTACTTCATGTTGTCAGTTTAGTTGGAGATTCTAGGTTTTATTTAGTGGTTTAAAATCTTGTATAATCATAATCCTGAGAGTCATGTTGATGGTTGTCATGTAGTATGTAAACATACAACAATTGTAATTAACCATTAGGCCAGACTAAATTGCTTGTTCCTCTGATGTCCCTACTTAAGAATCTACTAAGAAGGGAGGGGAAAAAATGAAAATAAATCTTTATTTTTCATAACTTTTCAATTTTTCAATGACTATGTGGAATCAATACAAGGAAGGAGGAAGAAATAAAAAAACGTTTTTATTTAAAAATAAAATTAATGTAATTTACAATTCAATTGAAGTGAATCTGGAAAAAAGGAAAAAAAAATGTAAATGTACAGAACAATACCGTTGGCTCTTTACAGGAAGGTGGAAAAAGCAAAAAAAAAAATCTCTCTCTCTCTCTCTCTGTATATATATATATATATATATATATATATATAATTTTTTTTTTATTTTTTTAATTTTAACCATTAATACTGCGGCGGATCCGCGGAATAACAAAACCAAAATTTTCTTTTTGTATTCTTCAAGTATGATTGTCAGTGGATCCATGAAACAAGCAATAAAAAAAAACTCTGGCCTTAATTAGCAACTGGGTAAGTTACGTACTGGTACCTAAAATTCCCATCACTGCTAAGTTTCCACTGTTGGACCATTAAACAAGGTCCTCAATTGCTTGGGCTGTACACTGTAAGATTGTAACAGTTGTATACTCACCTTGTTTCTACACTCACTGGCCAATTTTCTTAGTTCCCCCGTACCATATAGATGCTGTTATACAGATTATAGACTAGATTGCAGATTTACCGTTAAACACTGTAGTTCATCTGTTTCCCTACATACTTTGTTGGTCCCCTTTACTATTTTATTAAATGGTTAGGAACAGTACAGATCAGGTAATATTTTGGCATTGAATCATTCTCAGCTCTGCAGTGACACTGATGTGGGAGTGGTGCCGTTATAATGCTTGTTTTGCTTTTGGAGTTTTTAAGCACTGTGTTCTCTCACTGTACACTCTATTGAACACTCCTTTGTATATTGTTTGGTGGGCTATTGTCAGTATGGCAGTGACACTGAGGTGTTTATGCTCTGTCACACTACCACCACTGCCACATCAGTATCAGTGCACTACTGAGAATGATCCACCAACCAGATAGTACCTGATCTGTGTTGGTCCTGTCTCCATCGTTGGTCCTGGTCCTGACCCTTAAGGAGCAGAATATTAAGGGGACCAGCAAAGTATGTAGAGAAACACATGGACTACAGTCGGTAATTGTAGAACTACAACGTGCATCTATCTGGTAAGTGGAACGGATAAACTGATGAATCAGCAGTGTAATGCCTTAGTGGGGGCGGCATAGTGGTGCATGTGGTTAGAGTGGAAGCCACACAGCTCCAGACATTTCAGGTTTGAGCCTGACCTTGAATTTTGCCTGTGTGGAATTTCCATGTCCTTGTCTTGTCAGTGTGGATTTGCTTATGTACTCTGGTCTCCTCTCACATTCTAAAGACGTTTTAGGTTATTTAGTCACTTTGTGGATCCCACTGTAGACCACACTGTAATATACTAAGGATCCAGTCATGCATTTTAGGACTGCAGCACAATCCAACAAAAAGGTGGGTAGGGGGCGATTTAGAGATAAAAATGAATTCAAGAGCTAAACACTGATGTGATTTCAGGCAGGTGATGTCAACAGGTGATTGTAATCATGATTTGGTACAGAAGCAGCATCCAGGAAAGGTGTATTGATGAGCAAAGGTGGGCAGAGGAACTCCAGTTTGCCAACAAATGCATGAGAACATTACTGAAATGTTTAAAACGATGTACCTCGAAGAAAGATTGAGAGGGATTTTCATATTTCTCTAACTACAGTTCATAACATCATTCAATGATTCTGAAGGGATTTCGTATTATGAGCAACAAGTCCAAAATCCAGGACTTAGTATGGGGTTATGTCACTGTACATGACAAAGTTCATCTACACTTCTGTAATGGCAGCATTCATGCAGAAACGTACATTGAAATCTTAGAGCAACATATACTGCCTTCAAGACGTCATATATTCCAGGGACATGCATGCATTTTTCAACAAGACAAAGCAAAACCACATGCTGCACACATTATAAAGTCTTGTATGTAGAAGAAGAGGGTATGGGTACTGTACTATCCTAGTCCTGATACTGTCACATCTTAAAATGTGTTTGTACACTAGAAAGGACATAATAACATACTAAGTCAGTAGGTATCTTCTCTGCTAAAATGTATTTTAAGTGTAATGAGCAGGAATGGCAACTTTACGAAGTGGTAAATGCTTTACCGCCTCCCAACGTGTTTTGGAAGGTGTTGCAGGTCTGCAGTTTGGGAATGGATGTTTCTTAACAAATAATAATAATAATCCAACATGGATGTAAGAAATGGATGTTTTTTTTTTATATTCATTATCCATACTGTCCCAATTTTAGAGCTATAGTGTACATAAATATTAACTGTATTTGTATATGTGTATCACAGGTGTAATGCTGAGCTGGTGAGAATGTGAGGGTTATAATACCTGGTGTCATTTCGTGGTTAATCTGATACTTGAGCGTGATCATGCCTGCAGTATCATCAGGGCTGAAGGAGCTGTACCTCTCCACCTCACTCGGAGATCTGAACAAGAAAGCAGAGATCAAACCTGATAAAGTTAGCACAAAACAGTAAGCTCCGCACCATCGATTTCCTATTTACATCTCATATAACGTGCATCCCTGCAGTAATCAGCAGGTACATGTTTATTCTTATGGATAAAAGACATTCTATAAGCATTCTGCAAACAAGTTAAGCAAGCCCTGCAGAAGTTTGTTTTACAAACACGTTTAAACAATCATCAGCATTTTGCATGTACAAATGTTTGCGCCAATCACTAGAGTATATGTCTCATGAGTTAATTGTCCTGTTAATAAGGTCTGGGTTAATTTGAGCTGTTCTTCTTTTTGTTTTTATATAAAACCTTTCAAATGTTACCATGTAACATAGATTTCGGCACTATTAAAATCTGATTATTCTTTTGTACACTATATCATCAACACACAAACACAGGTTAGATGAACAAATAGGCTTCTTTAACACACACACCACACACACACACCTGAAGGTTTTTGAGGAATCAAAATACAGTGGTAACTTGGTTCTCAATCAACTCGGAATTCGGTTCTCGGCGCACTTTGACTAGAAAAAATTGCAGTTTGTTCGGTATTTTGGCATACTTGCTTGAACTTGTATGAGTTGCACCACACAACTTGTTTCATCCAGAGAGTTTTGATTCAGGTCTATGATTCATGATTTAAGATTCATTACTCACTAATTCTCTGCGGTTTATTGTTTTTCTTCATTTTACATCTGAGTTCACCAGTAGAGTAAGTGTTTTGCTACAGTTCACTTACAATGGATTTGTTGTAACATTTCCCCATCTTAAACCATGGTTCACCTGTACAATACAATTTAATCACAAATTCATTCAATTTTCATTACTTATAGAAGGAAAAATGTTCTCTGTATTCAGCGAACCTGTTGGAATGAGGTACCAATATGTATGTAAAATAATTATACAAACAAACAAATCATTCAATTAAAGATATTCAAGACATATACATGATATGGGCAGAAGCGTTTTGGCACCTGCTCATTTATTGATGCCTCAGTCAAGGGTTTTAAAAAGAGTTTTAAAACACTCAAGAGTTTGCTTTTGTTGGTGTAACTGTTTTTACTGTGCAGGGAAAGTTCTCCTCTATTGTGCCACCCTCTGGGCCAATCTGAATCTGCAGAATGTAACGTTATATCCGTTTGTTTCTATGGCAAGAAAATTGTAAGGGTGTTCCAATAAAACCAGTGACTCTGCTATACCAGTTAAATCATTGAAACAACAAGTAATTTGTATATTACCGGTACAGTGCTCACATAAAATTATTGGATATCTCAAAATAAATTCGAAGAGGATCCCACAAGAACGGCTGGACAATCTGATCCTGTTCGTGTCCCATCACTCTCGGTGTTTTTTGGCAGTCTTGGCTGAACATACACCCTACTGAACAGTCAATGTGTGGCACTCTCAAGTTTCTCAGTTTTACATGCTTGTGTGTCACCCCATGAATATTTCACTTGCATCTCATTTGCATAATCGAACTACTTTCTTTGACTTTTTATTTGCTTTTCTGATTATCTTTTTAGTGAAATAAAATCAAATGCTTATTTTTGAATGGCTTTATATTCATTTGAAATATTCCATCATTTTGGTGAGCAGTGTATATCTGCGTACCCACCTTCTTCAAACACAACCAGCAACGGCGAAGGAGAAGGAATTGTTATTTAAGGCTTTGCCTGGGAATAGACAGAAAAGAAAGACTGAGAACTGTAAGGGATGAAGTATTTGGCGATTCTAATAAGATGATCTGATAAAGTGTGTGTGTGTGTGTGTGTGTTTTATAGTTATGTTCAGAGTGCATGTAAGATCTTTAAAGCGGCGGAGGAATGTCGTCTGGACCGTGATGAGGAGAAGGCATATGTGCTATACATGAAATATCTGACTGTGTACAATCTCATTAAGAAGAGAGATGATTTTAAGAAGCAACAGGTTAGATCAGAAAGCACTCACACACACGAATAATTGTAAAATACGGAAACACACATGCGGTGGCATACACACACACACACACACACGCACGCACCATGAACCATGTTACCATAAACAGATTTGTGCAGACTGCATGTGTGTGCGCATGTGTCTTTATATGCTCTAATGTTGCAGGAGTTCTTCATGTCCCTGCTCGGAGGCTCCAGCATTAAGAAAGCCATCGAGGAGGCAGAGAAACTCTCTGAGAGTCTCAAACTCAGGTACTTTATGAACTAAATTCACCTGTTCTACACCTGAGCCGGGTTGTACCCAGCTCGATAGGTTTCAGATCCCTCCAAGCGTACAAATACACATTCAACAGAGGCCATGATCTGAATCTTGAATATCAACCCTATCAACAATTTTGTTTTCTTTAAATACATTATTCAGTATATTACACTAGATATTCAACCCTTTTATTATAAATTAAAAATGTGTTACTAATTATGTCCAGCTGTAAATTAAAGTGTTTAAGCCCTCAATGCACTGTGATGATGCAGTCCTAGGCTTTTTAGTGGCTATTATTGTGTGGAGTTATTAGACTGTATATAGCGTAGCATTATATACATAACATAACATGCCATTACATATTGCAGATCCTGGAGTTGTGATGTTGTTTTGTTCTGATAAACTTATTGTAAAGTGACAGTATTGCAAAGCCATTTAATGTCCACATCATGTGTAATACAACAGGACGTTAACAGGAGTACTAATATTTACATTACTATTATTAATCTTAACCTCGGCTGTTAAAGCAAGCGGATGCTGATCAGACGGATGTCAATAATCCATACCTGTGTATTTTAAACTCCTTGGTTTGTGATGCAGACGTGTTAAGATTTGTCAGAGTTGAACCTCATCGTAAATCGGGTAGCATCTATAATGGGATTCTTTGGGATTCTTACTATGTTACATTATAAAGGTGTGTGCCATTTAACGACCGTGTTATGCTCTGTGAAAAATTTAGGCTTATTCAAAATGGTTGTGAAGCACACTTTACCACATAAACTTTTTATGCTACTGTAATGTAAATATATACACATGACAGCTTTGTGCAAACAATTTTAAATTGCGTTTAAGATACGAATGGAAATGTGTGGAACACGTCAATCTGTATCCGAAGCCTAAACATATATATATATATATATTTCCTGGAGGGAGTGTGATATATATATATCTATATCTATATATATATATCTATATCAATCACACTCCCTCCAGGAAATATGCAACACAGTGGCTCTCCAGTCACATGTTAACAATTGCACACACTTTTTAACCAAAATATAAACATGCACAATGGAATATAATCATAAACAAACATAGCTCACTTGCTGCACACAACCAAGAGGAAATGAGCCCTCTTAAAGAAAGTCAGTTTCCAGAACAGGTAATGCAGTTTCACTTTTGAAACATTTCCAACCAGCACTCTGCGGTTCTAGCCACATTTACGTTATTTATCAGACGCCCTTATCCAGAGCAACTTACGACTGATACAATCTTACAATCCAAGTAGTTGTGGGTTAAGGGTCTTGCTCAATGGCCCAACTGTGGCAGCTTTACAAAGGTGGGATTTGAATCCTAGACTTTCTGGTCCAGGGTCCAGTACCTTAACAGCTACGCTACCACAGTCCCCTATGTCAGTGAAAACTTTCCTTTTATAATTTGTTAGAATTGCTATTGTAACATCGCAGTGCATTACAGATGTCATAGTTGTATGCCTGCATGTTAAAATACAGTGCATCCGGAAAATATTCACAGCGCTTCACTTTTTCCACATTTTGTTACGTTGCAGCCTTATTCCAAATTGTATTAAATTAATCTCTTTCCTCAAAATTCTACACAAAATACCCCATTATGACCATGTGA
>JAVSBV010045122.1:0-11113 GCA_033117975.1 Parotocinclus spilosoma
CGATCTACAACACAATGTATAGGTACTCAGCATGCGAAGTAATAATACTTTAAAAAACAAGTTCTTACTAAATTCCAGTCAACGTTTGAAGAACTTATCCAGTGTGATCTGACGCGCTTTTGCTGTGTCCCATTAACCGGTAGTCCTATTAACCGGAATATATATATAATATATATATTACTACATATAAATGTATACCTTCATTAGTGGTATATTGTTGTTCCTCAAAGATCAGGTAACTTAGTAGTAACTTTTCGGCTCTTGCTATGCTTTTCATTGTATCATATTCAAACTGGCATTATTTAACACATTTCCACTAAAACAAATGGATAATGAAGACTGAAAGTCCAAATAACATTGAATAGATGAACAACAAGATTAGATTTATTATTGCTGTAGCAAAGGAACAATGGCCATAAATATGTATTTCTCACTCTGTTCATTCGAAAACAAAGAAATACAGGCAATATTGATAAAAACTGCTTTTATAGGCTACAGTGGCAAGTACTTCCGGCATACAGTCTGAAGAGGCTTGATCAAAAAATACTTGTTTTGAAAGAGTAACAGCCAAGAAATCACTTTTTAGAAAGGAAAACAGGGTGACAGGATTAAGATATTCTACAACATTGTAATGAAGACCAAACAAAAACAGTATTATGGAGTAGTAAAAGAGTATTTAAAAAGTATTATGGAGTGATAAATACAAGCTGTGGGTCCAGTGTTCGACAGTTTGTTATATATGGTCATTATACCATTGTCAAAAATGACACATTTAATAGTGGCCAAAACTTTTGCACAGTACTGTACATACTATATTTTACATTGGCTTTCAATCTTGGCCTACATATTTTTATTGCTTGTTTTCCACACTCTTTCAGGTTATTTAGTGATTCAGTGATTTTTAATTACTGTCATAAGGAAGTTCTGGCTGCACCATCACACACTGCCATCAGTCATCAAATTTAACCAGAGGTCAAACAGGGATATCCTTTTTTTTTTAAAATTATATTTGATGACCAGATTTCATGTGGTCCTATCAAGCTCCACTAAAGTAAATAAATCAAAAACGAATATTAGTAATTGTGTCTTTATGTAATATTACACTTTGTAACTTCTCTTTAACCCCTCAAAAACTCAAATTCGCTCAGGTGACACGCTAGGCCACCAATGAGGTACCACGGGTTTGAGTCGTGGGTCATACAGTTATATTTGGTTGTACCTGATGCCAATTAAAAACTCAACATTTGAATTATTCTCATATATTCCATATACACATGGCTATGTAATTATAAAAAAGATCCATAGCTTTTCCTAGAGTTCATTTAGATTTAGTTCATGTTTGATTTTTATAGAAAACTACACTCTGTATACATTTCCTAAGATCTGTGCTTTGTGGCTTTGATTTTTTTCTGGTGCGCTTTCAGTAAATAGTCTCAAAGTCCATCAGCACTTTTATGGCTTTGTGAAATTTACGGCACATTAGTACAGCAAAAGAACAGAAGCTCCAAAACCATAAATCCATCTGGGTATCACAGGACCAAATGGTTAGTCAATCAGGTTAGACATAAGATCGGTTCATAACCTTGCCATTCTGGCAATAAAAAAGATTTGTGACTTTTATTTTCCAGTTAAAACCTCTTTCATGAACTGTTCATTCCAGTCATTTGCTACTGAGCAAACCTTGTTTATCTGCCTAGGTGATAAGACAAGTCATGCTCATTGTTTTGGTGCAATTTGTAGACTTTTGTTTTAAGTGTGTTGTTAAGTGTGAAAGGCTGATATCCTAAATAACTGCATGGACTACATGTTTATATATTAGTAACGACCAATTTAAATAAGAGCAAAGATTACATCATCCAGGTCTGGTTTCAAAGTAAACCAAGAGATTTATTCTAGTCACATGTACATTGAATGATTAATTATGAAATTCAGTTCTTAACAACAGAAGATGTATAAAACAGACAGAAGACTAGCCCCACACGAGTCCTAATCTTTTATAAAAGTCATACACATTAAGGTTATAAGATTCTCATGAAGTTGCATTTCTATGAAAATCCATGGGATCGGACATTTTCTGTAAAGTAAACCAATCAAACCTAGAAATGCTTATGAAGCCGTGTAATAAATACAAATAATAAAACATAATCTGTAGGAAAAAAGTATAGATTTGATTTGTTTTTATTGTGTTTGGCTAATGTTACATTAAATAATTAGTCTGTTTAGGTAAGGCATATTTAGGTATATAAATTAAATCAAGGTTATACAATAATTTCATTAACAGAATAAGAAAAACTCTGAACCTAGTTCAGAACCCGAGACAAACAGAAACAGGACAAAGACCTGGGATGGATTCTGAACTCAAGGAACTCTGGGACAGAAGATAGAATTAAGGGACGCTACTATGAAATGCTACAGGCAAACCTCACCTCTCCAAAAGCTGGAATATGCATGGAGAGGGATCAGCATTTACAACCAGTTCAGAACCAGCAGAGCTATTCTGCTTCATATCCCATCTCTGGGGAAGTCAGGTTTGTCTGGCAGTGTAGAAACAACCCCCTTGGGTGACCATAAGGGGGAGGGGCTTCTTCATGGTGGCCACTTTCATTGCCGTTCAACAGTGCTGTATTAGTGTTGCTTTATTCTGAGATTTGCACCTAACTTTCTTGAAACCAGAATGGTTGCTGGCTCCATTCAGATTATCTTACATTGAAGGAGCTGGGCCAGAGGCACACACCTGATCAGGGGTGATAACATGTACATTTACATTTACGGCATTTAGCAGATGCCCTTGTCCAGAGCGACTTACAAATTATACAGTCTTACAATCCAATTGTGGGTTAAGGGTTTTGCTCAAGGGCCCAACTGCTTGGCAGAGGCAGGATTTGACCCCTGAACCTTCTAGTCCAGAGTGCAGTACCTTAAGCGCTAGGCTACCACAATCCCAATAACAATATGGTAAGAAGAAATAAACCCAACATAAAACATCAAATTAAAACTGGGGCAACAATAGTGACTCAGTGGTTAAAGTTTATTTATAGAAATAGTAAGGTTAAGAGATGAAATCCCAGGTTTCTGTTGGACATTTAATCAATGCAATTGATCTGAACTGTCCAGTTTAATTGTATGTTACTCTGGATAAAAAAGCTAAGTGCTATGAATGTAAAACATAGTTTGAAGATTAAGTAGCACTCAGCAGAACGGGTTTTTGTGTGGATTAAAGTTAGCTAAATTGAAATGAGCATAAATCATTGTGTTTAATTGTCAATTATAAATCACTTTTAAAATGATCAACAGAGCAGTTTATAGCATCTATGTGAAAATAGCAATAGCAATATTTAGCATGATCATAATAAACTTTATAGGTCACTTATATTTATTATATTACTGGCAGAGTGTTTTAAATTTCCTCGACTAAGCATAATTCATAGCTAAACATTGTCTTGTGGTAGCTATATGATATTAAGTACTTAGCCAAGTTTGCTAGGAACTATTTTAATTAAATACTAGGGTATATTTACCATTTTGTAGCTAAGCTAGTTTATATTAGGTGGTTATAATATATAATATTGAGCATCTGAATGTTGGTGGAATCGTTCTATACTTAGCTGTTGTCTAATATTTTGCTAAAATTGCTCCAGGATCTATAAAGTATCCGTCCGTCCATCCATCCATCCATCCATCCATCCATAATAACTTGATACAAGTGTACATTTTGAATTTATTTAGCAGGAAAAAAACATGTGCCCTGGAAAAAATCTACTGTGAAATTTGACAGAAGATATGTTTCCAAACTACCATCAAAACTTTGAATGAATTTTATGGCCAAATTGTGAACATTCACGTTAAAACTGCCAAGCATTTTACAGTTTTACTATATAATTTCACAGTACATTTTATAGGGTGTTAAAGATGTAAATATGTACCATCAACCCTCTTAGCAAAAGTAAAATTCTGAAAAAGTCTGAAAAATAAAGTGTATAAAGACAGAGCAGCTCCGTTTTAGAACAGATCGCCTTTCAGCTTAAGTCACAGGTTAATATTCTACCCCTTTCTATCCAGTCAATGTTTGTGAATGTGCTAACAAACCTGCTGTTACAGCACTGTTTTTCCTGTGTCAACAAAAGCATGTGATTAAAAACTACAGAAAGTGAGTACAGTATCAGTTCAGTGTCAGACAGTAAACCTCAAGAATTTAGAATTCACCCCAGGTTACAAAAGAACCAAAGCACATGTGTGTGTGTGTGTGTGTGTGTGTGTGTGTGTGTGTGTGTGTGCACTTGTTCCAATGTTCCACAATGTCCATTAATAAAAGGAATGTTCTTTGTTTAGGACTAACATAAAGACGACAAGATGTGCTGTGCCGGGTTCCTGAAAATAATTATGTTCGTCTTCAATGGCGTCATCTTTGTAAGTCTGATTTTTCCTAACCTTTTTTTTGGAAAATTCCAAAATGTTGTAAAGATGGTCATAATAATGATGTAATGTGGATGTAAATGGTATCATAACTTCGTTAAAGGATTAATAATATCGTGTAATATTTAAAAATTATATGTAAAATTGTATTTGTAATTGATTGTAGATTTGTAAACGCCACTGCATACATTTGCATAAGGCTATTTTTCCACTGTTCTTATCTCATCATACAGTATAATCATTATACTTAATCTAAAATATGTCTATATGTCCCTCATGAGAGTCACATTTGTGCTAGAGCTGACCTTAGATCAGCCCTTGTACAAATGTCAAGAAAAGTGATATTATATCAGGAGAAAAATGGTAAACGCCTTTTCACGTAGGTCAGTGTGTGAAAAAGTATTCAGCGATAACAAACATAAATTATCAGTAGTTTGGGGGAAGTTCCCAATATGATGCATTCATATTTGCATCTTGTTAAATGGAGGATTATTTCAGAAAAAACGAAATAATTCAATTAAAAATCCACGACTAACCATAATAATCTAAGGACAGATAAAAGGAGAAAGAAGCTGAGAGACGATCCAATTCAGAGTGAGATTGTTTTTCCATTTTTAACATAACTTAAAAACCCATGCCTAAAATACAACAAGTTTGCTTAATCGCATAATCCATGTTTGATTGTGGCAGTGTTTACTGTTACACAATGTTTTTCAGACACACTACTTATGTGTGAAAATAACTGAATTTAACTACTCACCGTGTGGCCATGAGGGCTGGGGTTCCGGTTCTCAGTTCCTGATCTGAAATCAGGTTAATGTGCATTGGTAGTGACAAAAGCAGGTGGGATAGCATTTATTTAAACTCTTAATAAATCAAAGTCTTTTAATTCACTTAAAATACATTAAAACATATTTTAAAGAAACAACATTTAAAACAATAACAAAAATAGCACCACTGTCTCACAGCAAGAAGGTCCCGGGTTCAATCCCAGGGTGGAGCAGCCTGGGTCCCTGAGCCAGCATGTCATCCCAATGTCTGTGTGGTTTTACTCTGGCTACTCTGGTTTCCTCCGACAATACAAACGTGTTAGGCTAATTGGTGTCTCTAAAGTGGCCCATAGTGTATAACTGTGTGTGTGGAATAGGGCCCAGGCTAGGGTTGTTCTTGCCCTTGCTGGCGCGACCCCGTGTGGATTAAAAAATAATGGATGGATAGTATTTGTGCAAGTTCATACAAAATTGGAGGTTAGGATATTACAGGGTATTATGAGAGGTCTCACACACACACACACACACACACACAATCCTTGTCTACGGCCTGAAAACCTTAACTTTAAATAATAAGATAATTCTTTTTATTGTGTGACCACAGTTTAACAAATGTGTTAATATGAGCAGTAAATCACTAAGCCACAGTTGTACACAAATTGTTGGCACAAATTTTAATACAGAATTAAATGAGCACCTCTGTAACTTCATGAACGTCACAAAGCTGAGCGTTGGCAGGGCTGCAATAAATAAACTTTTTTTTTTGCTTACTGCATGAATATGCAGAAGGTCGTCTATAGAAAACTAAACCTGGACGCACAAGCAAAGGAATAAAAAGCTAACGTGGTCTAATGGCTTAATGGTCATTAGTATAATGGCTTGTTATTTTATGGGATTCTGGGTTTGAGACAGGGACTGTGGCCCTTAAGCCACAACTGCATGGATTGAAACGCAGGCATGTATCAGTTGTAAGTCGGTAAGGGTCTTTGCTCAAAAACGTAAGAAATGTAATTTAATATTTACTGTAAATTACAGTAGCGGATCCATGGTGGTATTAACAGTATCATGTGAACATGGTTAGGTCCTGTGAGTGTGTGTACAGTCAGCCCAATCATTTCCATTGTTCTCTGTGTTTCTCTTTCCAGTTGGCAGGTGCTGCAGTCCTGGGTGTAGGGATCTGGGTGATGGTAGACAGCGACTCCTTGATGGAGGTCTTAGATAAAATCGAGGACGCACCTCAAGAATTGGCTCAGCTTTCTAATGTGGGCTACTTGTTGATCGGTGTGGGGGCCGTCCTTGCTCTCATGGGCTTCCTGGGCTGCTGCGGAGCTATAACTGAGAACAAATGCATGCTTCTGACTGTAAGTGTGTCATCACTGTAATGTTAATAATACTTTTGATCCTTTTTAAATCCATAAATGATAGCAAATTACAGTTGTATTGTGGTTGGAATGGTTCCAAAAGAAACCAAATTTGCAAAATGATCCAATTAGCTAAATGTATGAATTCAGCCAGTACATGTTTCTGTCCTATGTACTCTATGTTCTAATGCAAGACATAGGGCACCGGTGGATTAAATTATGTTTTGTTCATTTTCTAAATTAAAAGCTAACATGGCCGTTGCAGGAAACAAATAAATATGTCAGTAAGCCGTTAGCAGATCAATTACAGTACTGTACAAAAGTTGGACCATTGTTTTAGCAATATTTAAATGGCCATATACACTTTCATACACTTGTGAGAAGTATTAAAAAAACAAAGAAAACCCAGCTTTTATACGTCACAGTGTCAACTATTTATTGTTACCTCCCCTTACACTTGAGAAATAGGTGCATCTTTATGAGGATGTCAATTTAAGCATTTACAGTACTTCTATGGTCGTTTTTTGGAAGGGTAGCAGCCAAGAAACCATTTTTTTTAAATCAGGGGAAAGGATCAAGTAGGGATAAATCCAAGTTTGAATTTTTTTGGTCCAATTGTGAACAATATGTTATATATGATTATAATACACCATTGCTAACACAAACATGTGGCCTAAGACTTTTGCACAGTACTATATGTTCTGAGATCTTACAACAACAACAACAAAAATCTGGGAAAAGGGCCAAACGTTGTTTTAAAACTAATTTGAATCAAAACAAAACGGGGATAAAACGTGGGTTGTTAGCCAACAGCAATGGGTAGAGCTGAAAAACAGTCAGAAAGGCTCCAGTGCCTTTCCCCAGAACACACAGGATACAAGTGTAGACATGCTCTAGATGGCGTGCTAGTCCATTGTAGGATTGGGGAGGGGGTGATAACATGAAGCATAGTCAATGAATTAAAATTGATTTCCTTAGCTCTTTTCAGACTGGTGGCTTTAGAAAGTGGCTTTACAGAAATCTGAGACTCTTTTTAGGAAGCCAAAAGCAACAAAAGCTAAAACTTTGAGTGGAAGGAAACCTTGGAGAAACCGGACACAAAATGGGAACCTACCTTTCTCTGGTTGACACCAGATGTGAAATATGTGTGAAAGAGAAATATGAGATCTCACTAAGGGAAAGAAATTGGTTTTGGAGTTGTTTGGTTATGGTTGGTATGGGTTGTTTTTATTTGTCACTTTTTTCTTGTATTAGTTACTGCAGGACACGTGACTCATTATCACTGTGGATGTGGAGAGAGAATTGGATAAGCCTGGTGTGGAGTCTTTGCAGCATCATGAAGCGAAATAGATCTAGAGAATTGGCAGGAGAGCATCAAAGTGGGACTGTGGTGGAATAGTGTTTAAAGTACTGGACTATAGACCAGAAGGTCCAGGGTTCAAATCCTACCTCTGCCACAGTTGGGTCCCTTAACCCACAATTGCTTGGGTTGTAAGACTGTATTCATTGTAAGTCGCTCTGGATAAGGGCGTCTGCTAAATGATATAAATGTAAATATAAATATAAAAGTGGGCAGCAGATGAGTAGACTGGGGAGTGCCAGGTGGAAAGCAGGAGCAGGTCATCTGTGTAAATAGGGGAACAGGACAGCATTGAAGCAGGCGGCATTGAAGATCAGAGCCAGGTTTATGGCAGCCCATGGTAGTCTCCTTAGAAAATCCTAAGGAGACAGTAATCATGACAGAATCCTGAACTGATTTTATAATATCAAAAGTTATAAACATGTTTATGCTATAACCACTGCTGTATTTTATGGTTCTGCTTCAGTTCTTCATCATTGTGCTGATTGTCTTCCTCGCTGAGGTGGTCGGAGCCATCATGCTCCTGGTGTTCCAGCCTTTGGTAAGAACAAATATACCAAACTCACTCACCAATCACAGATTAATTACACATTCTTATTTGTACACTCACTGTCCCGATTATCAGTTCCACTCACCATGTAGAGGCACTTTGTAGTTCTACAATTACAGTCTGTAGTCCATCTGTTTCTCTACATAGTTTTTTACTTTGTTCTCTAATGGCCACGGCCCCCACAGGACCAGCACAGATCAGGTCATATTTGGGTTTAGGATCAGCACTGCAATGACGCAGATGTGGTAATGGTGTTTTAGTGCTGGAGTTTTTAAACGCCTCAGTGTCACTACTGGACTGAAAATAGTCCTCCAGCCAAAAATGTCCAGCCACCAGCATCCTGTAATCAGCATCCTGTGAGCACTGATGACTAACAGAAACTGTGCAACAACAGATGAGCTCCTGTCTCTGACTGTCTCTGTGTCTAACAGTGCACAGTAAGTACTCCAGCAGCACTGCTGCATCTGATCCAATAGTATCAGCACAACACGCAATAACACACCACCACATTAGCGTCAGTGCAGGGTTAAGAATGGTCCACCACCATAACAATACCAGGTCTGTGCTGGTCCTGTACTTGTCCTGTGCTGGTCCTGAAGATTAGAGAACAGAGTAAACAGGACAAACAGTGTGTTGAAAAGCAGATTTAGTTTCTGTCATTGTAGAACTACAAAGTGCATCTATACGGTGAGTCGATCTGATAAATTAGACGCTGAGCTGTAATGGCGACTGTAAAATGATTAAAAGGGAATTCTAATTCTTCACTGTCTCTCTCTGGCAGGTTAAGGAATTACTGGACGAAGTAAACCAGAAATTTGTTGCGACAATCAGGAAACAGTACGGCAGTGACGAAAAATTTACATCGGCGTTCAATAACACTATGGGCCAGGTACATAAAACATGACATGGCTAACTTGCTGATCAGATTTTAATACAGATATTTAGTTCATATTGTGTTTTTTTTAGCTGCATTGCTGCGGATACAACAACTACACCGACTTTGACGAATCCCCGTTTGTACAGAGCACCGACAATTACCCAGAGACCTGCTGCAAAGACCAATCAAAACAATGCACACTAGAGAGTGCAGAATTTGAGGTAATACAAAGCTCCATAATATAAAGTATACAGACATGGAATCTCCCCAGACAAGCAGACTGACTCAGTGACTCTCAATATAATACTTTCATAAGCCTCACCTCAACAAGTCAGATCATTAACTTTCTGCTCTGCCATGATACAACTCTTTTCTCATTGATTTGTTCTGAATCTTTTGCCTCTTTTGGCTTGTTGTTTGAGTTACTGTAACCCATCTTGCAGCTTGACCCAGTCTTCACTCTCCTCTGACCTCTGGATCAATGAGACTTGTTCAACCGGATATTTTCTCTTTTTCTGACCTGTAAACCTGAGAAATGTCTGTGTGTGAAATACCAGTAGATCAGCAGTTTCTGAAATACCCAGAACAGCCAACAACCATGCAGTAAAACACCAACAACCATGCAGTAAAACACCAACAACCATGCAGTAAAACACCAACAACCATGCAGTAAAAGTCACCTAGATCACTTATCCTTTCCATTCTGACGCTCGGTTCGAAATTGAATAGGGCTTGACCATGTCTAGCTGCTTAAATGCATTAGGTTGCTCTCATGTGATTGGTGGACCTAGTAAAGTGTACATGGACTTTATATGTGCGTTTTGGTAATTTTGTGAAATATTTAGTAAAATATTTCAAATCTATTCTTAAATATATCAACTAAGATCACTTTATTGATATGTGGCTCATGCACATACTTTGTTGTCCTTATAGAGTGTGGACGGTTGCTTCTCTGCTCTGGTCCAGCTGTTGGAGGATAACGCCGGGTTGCTGGGAGGCGTGGCCCTCGGCATTGCAGCTTTAGAGGTAATCTTTGACGTCGGATTCTACACAGAAAAACAGCCGAACACGTGTTCCCCCTAATTGAGCCAGGTTCCTCTCCTGGTTTCTTTCTTGTTGGTCTCAGGGAGTTTTTCATGGCTAGTATCTGTTGGATTTCTGGTGGATTTGGGGTTTAGCTGCTTTGAGACAGTTGAATGATGTTATAAACCATGGTTTTAGGTTTTTTTTTTTACTTTACAACGGAAATCCAATATTAAACAAACAGATGGAGTGCAGATGCACTAACAATTTTGTTATTGTTTTTCACTTCCAATACATTATTCAACTAATTTAATAAGGTATTCGACAGTTGATTATAAAATGCTTTGTGGTAAGGATTTTACCCAGCTATAGGTTAATATAAATACAGTATTTAAGCATGTTTAACGCAGGCTATAATATGATAAATATACAGTCGATTTCACCGGTTAATGGGACCAGCCGCTTATTCAGTCCAAATCTTAAAGTACCGAAACAAATCATATTATATACGTATAATGTTATTCGCTTATTTGGATCAAAATTCCGCTTAATCGGGCCAAAGAATGTGTACAGTATGTAATATCTGTGAAGAAACTCTTTGTCTCTGGCATCATTACCCAAAAACTCCTGAGTTTCTCTCCAGCCCGCTACTGCCACCTACAGGTCTTTGCCTAACATTTTGATTTACTACAAAAAAAGAAGCCACAAGTCGCCACTTAGCCACAGCAAAAGCAGATCAGATCACACTGGATAAGTTCT
>JAVSBV010045143.1:0-11113 GCA_033117975.1 Parotocinclus spilosoma
AGTGATGCCAGAGACGAAGAGTTTCTTCACAGATATTACATACTGTACACGTTCTTTGGTCCGATTAAGCGGAATTTAGGTCCAAATAAGCGAATAACATTACACATATATAATATATTAGATTTGTTTAGGATTTGGTCCGAATAAGCGGCTGGTCCCATTAACCGGTGGTCCCATTAACCGGAATCGACTGAATGTAAGAATTCTGTAAGTCTCCTGAGGGGTAATCCTAAATGTGAACATTTGTTTAACTCTTGTTTCTCAAATTTCATTGTATCGCAAAACAAGTGATCTGATTAAAACTTCCAGACTTACAAATGTTTTAAATGCTTTTTGGATTTCTCTTTCACGCGTTAATAAATAAATAAACTCCACGTGCACGTGAACGGAAGGATTTGCTTTTCAGTAATTTGAGTAAGTATACCTTAATATTTCATACTTTATAATCTCTCAGAGGTTGTGGGATTAAGATTTCACGTTAAAAATAATCATTTCAAAATGTAATAAAACCGACTAGAGCTGATAACTTAGTTGACGCCTGAGGACTAGTAAAAGAGATAAACAAAGGGATATACAGCGGTGCTCGAAAGTTTGTGAACCTTTTAAAATGTTCAGTATTTCTGCATAAATATGATTGAAAACATCATCAGATTTTCACAAAAGTCTGAAAAGTAGATAAAGAGAACCGAGGTAAACAAACGAGACACAAAGATTATACTTGGTCATTTAGCGAGGAAAAGAATCAAATATTTATTCACATACTCAGGTTTAAACTGTAAATATAAGGACTTTTTTAATTGTTTGTTCCTTGGATGTCTCTACTTAAGAGGAGGGAGGGGGAAATAAATCAAAATAAATCTTTATTTTTCAGCACTTTTCAATTTCTCGAGGATTATGTGGAATTAATACAAGGAAGGAGGAAGAAATAAAAATAAATGTTTATTTTAAAATAAAATTAATTTAACCTACAATTAAATTAAAGTGAATCTGGAAGAAAAGTCAATGAACAGAGGAAAACAGTTGGCTCCACTCTCAGGGTGGAAAAAGCTTTAAAATATTTATTTATTTATTTATTTATTTTTTAACTTCAACCATCACTTTTTTATGTATTTTTTTTCTCTTTCTTTTTATTTATTATTTTTCATGTGTATTTGCCTGCCTAGGGACTACGGATGAAAACTAGCTTTGTAGCTTTAATCCGGCATATTTACATTTGTTTTTATACTGATGTTCATTAATGTGCATTGTCCCTATTCAAATAAATAAATAAATAAATAAAATAGATGTCCAGCTTAAAATTAAAGTTAAAGTTACATGATATTAAGGAATAAATGATGGAATGAACAAACAGGTTCACTGGCATTAGAAATAATGGAGGTTTTAACGTGTGCTTTATTGCATTACTTTTACAAATATACATTCTTATACATTTTTACCCACTCTAGTTGAAGTTACACTTGAAGATGATGTAGGTTGTCTTGCCATGCCACTGTCCTGGGAGGATTGCCTTGTTGCTGTTAACTAAAATGACTGCCAATAAGAGCCATAATGGGAGAAAGCAGTGCCACCTAGCGGTCGCTTGTTCAGTGGCTTGCCACATTTGTGAACTGAAGACTGTATTGAAATGCATATGAAAACTCTCAAAATCCAAAAATGCAAGAAAGAAAAAGCATTCACATCATGGATGTGCAGCTAATATATCTGAAGTAATTCTATCATGTCAATATGGAGCACAATCTCTAAGTAATGTTTCCAGCACCTTGTTGAATATATGCCATGAAGAACTAAGGTAGTTCTGAAGGCAAACAGGGGCCCAACCCAGTTCTTGCCAGGTCTTGGAAAGCTGGTGAATGTGTTTTATAATAAGGAAATTTGATACACACAGCTACAATCTTATTTACCTTATGTGGTGACTTTTTTTTACCTTATGTGGTGACTTCTGAGTTAAATCTATGTTAACAGCACTCTTGTTTTTAGTCAAACACTGTTTTCAAGGACAAGTCAGTGGTTTCCTGGCTACATCCCAACCCATTTCAGGGATCCCTGTGTGGAGTATACATGTTCTCCCCATGTTCACGTTGGGTACTTCAGTGTCCTCCCACATTTCAAACACATCCATTAGGTAAACTGGTCACTGTAATTTGGCTCAGCATGTGTCTGACTAGTAGTGATGTGACCCTGCTCCTGTAAGCTGTTGCGGCATAAAATAAACAACAACAACAAAAAAACTATGTGACATTACCATGGGAAGTGTACTTCATAATTAGTTACAATTGCTTTTATTATGATGTTTAATGTATGGTCTCTCAGACAAATCAGATTACTCCCTGTCTTGCCTTACACAGAGGGGAGGTGAGAAAGAGAGGATGAGAGACTTCTTTAAACCCTTTTATTTAACATAATCAAACAACATTTCCTAAACCATAATAAACAAGCTAGACAATAAAACTCTTGCTAACAAGTTACTACAAAGCCACCCTGTTCATCAGGTTCACAAATATAGCCCCCAGCCCCCCACACCGCAAAAATATTGCCACATACTCGATTAGAGTGTAATAAGCTGTTCCTGCAACTGATCCTGTTTTTCCTGCTGCACCAAACTGACAATTTTGCAACCCCATACAAAAAAATTAAGAGCTGATCAAAAAACCCTACGATTTCCAAGCACTAATGTTTTACTAGATTTAAAATGGGGTACAATGTCTCAAGTGTCTCGAAAACCCCACAAAATGGACACCCCTCCTCAACTGGAGGATCAAGACGTGCCACGTGCATGTTTGTGGATAGAATCCCATGTGTGATCCTCCACTGGAGGTCTCCCGCTCTCTTCTCAATGGGTCTCTTATACAAAGCCCGCCAACTGCCTTCAGGGACGAGTTGACACCGACTAATCTCAGTCCATTTCGTTTCTCCTAAATCCATTAAAGATTGGAAATGTATTACTTTAGTACAGGCAAAATTAAATGTCAATTTGCCCAGTCCACTGAAGGTTCCTAGAACTGAGCTTCCCCTGACAACGTGTCCTGTCCTCGTATTCCATGTTGATTACCAGCTGTGAAAAAGGAACATAACTCCACTGGTGTTACATCTAGATATTCCAGAACTGACACGATAAATCAGTTCTCAGATGGTTTATGAGGTGTTCCTCCAAGCTCACTAACCTGAGACCAATTATGTCAACCAGCTGTTCCACCCTTATCCACTCTATACCCCTCCTCAGATGACGAACCTTGCTGATGCCAGCTTTCAGAAAGCTGGACCTTACAGCACCTGAAACATGGGAACATGCAGGGAGCACAGGTTAAAAAGCAAGGGTTTTTCGAGGCTCCACCCTGATGAAAATGTGCAGCCATCCCTTGAAAAGGAGAAAAGCTGCCACGCTTCCAGGGCTGTGGAGTAAAATTATCCATTCAGGCGTGGTGTGGGTGATACAGCAGCCGCTGCACTGCCTGCAAGCATAAGACTGCGACTCAGGAGCTAATATCGATGAGCCCCTGTCCACCATTCTGTACAGAGAGATAGAGCACTGCAGCCCTCAGCCAGTGATGGCCTTTCCAGAAGTTGTCAGCCATAGTCCTCTGAGCATAGGTCCCCTGGTGAGTTGAGTTGAGACTACGTCCTCTATGTATATATCCTCCCAGTTCTGTGCCTTTACTTCCTCTTTCTCTAACCATACCCATAAAAACATCAGACCCGATCTACCCCACTGGTGATAAAGACCCGTCTCTGGAAGATGCAAACCATAAAGCTCTGTCTCATTCCAGTTCAACTTTGCAGATGGTACCTCTTAATATACTCTTAGAGAGTCCTTTATGGACTTGACATTTGTGTCATGTCTATTTACGACTGTAATGTCATCAGCATAGGCAAACAACAGTATTAATTTATCCCCAACTTCCAAACCTAGTAGCATTTGCCTCAACAGACAAAAGGCTCAACTCCGATAGAGTAAAGCTGTCCTGACAGTGGGCAGCCCTTTCTAATCGCTCCGCTAATTTTCACTGGATGGCTTAGACCTTCCCCCACCCTAATCATACATAAAGCACTATTATATAATAACCATACCCAAGATACAAAACTGCCCTCAAAACCAAAAGCCTTAAAAGTGCCAAACAAATAGTGATGATCAACCTGATTGAAAGCTTTCTCTTGATCTAGTGATAAAAGATCTAGTGATCCAACATATCCCTAATGAGAAAGAAGTTATCATAAATAGATATAATAGTGTCAAGGACCTCTTTGAGTCCAATACAGCGTATCTTTGATATTAAAGTGTGACAAGGTTTTATAGTCTGTGCAAAAGTGCATGGGCTGCCAGTTTTTGAGCATGCAAATATCACACTGGCAGCTTTTCGTAAGTTGTTTGGCCTCGAAGCTGCCCTCCACAACGCTAAAAATATTCCCAAAAAAGTTTTAAAAGCCCATGGGTAGAGCATCATAGCCAGGTACTTGTCCAGACTTCAGTTGATAAGAAGCTTCAGTACCCTCCTCAAAGAACAAGGCGGCATCCTGCGACTTAACCTGTCTTTGAGCCAACTGTGGAAGCCCTGCTAATAGCTCCTCTGAACAATGTTTATCTATGCCTCCAGCTGTAAACAGGGCAGAGTAAAAATGTACAGCCGGCCTTGACATTTCAGTGGGGTTTGTGGTAACTGAGCCATCCTCCTTTCGCAAAGCTGTCATAGGCTTCAGGTCAGCAGTGAACTTTTCCAAACTGAATAGGTAAGAAGTGGGGGCATAAATATTCTGAACAGACGTGAACCGTGACCCAACTAATGCTGTTTTTGCCTTTTCATTTGGAAGGCTTCCTAATTCCTGCTGCTTTGTAATCAAAGCTGTCTGCATACCAGGGATTTTCTGATTTATCCTGAGGTTATGAATCCTCTCAATATCATGCTCTTACCTTTGGATAGCAAACTTCAGCTTACCTGTAGAAAAAGATGTAAAGCTCTGACAAAAGATCCTTATCTGAACCTTGCTGATCTTCCACCACTGCATAAGACTATCGAAGTCCCCCTTCCAGCCAACCCACCGTCCCCAAAATAGCTTAAACTTCTCTTAGAAACCTGTGTCATGTATGAGCTTTGTATTAAAGTACCATAAGCTATTTGCATGAGCGTTACAAACAATTTGGAAATTAATAGTGCATAAATGATGATCAGAAAAGGAGGTGGGAACAGTCCTAGATTGACTGAGCATATTCCTTGCACCATCCACTACATGAAATCTGTTTAATCGGGCAGCACAGACTCTTTTAGCAGGAATATTTACCCAAATTTACTGTTTTATTAGTGAAAATGTTTATCTCCACACATCAGTCATGATCCTGGATAAAGCAACTGCAGACTTGGGGTGTGGTTCTTCCCCATTTTGTCCATAGTAAAGCCCAGTGTACAATCCTCATCCTCTCCCATTACAATAATGTCCCCAGAAAGGACAGACTACAGTATTTGCTTCAATTTGATAAAAAGTTCCACTCGATCAGGCCCCATATTAGGTGTGTATACATTAATAAAAGTAAAAGTGTGCTCATGAAACCTAACTCTAATCATCAGTAATAGTCCTGGCACTATTTCTTTTTTTACATAACTGTAAACTTTAAGGACTGTGAGAAGAGTATTACCACACCTACACTGTGGTGACCTAGTGGTTAAGGCACTTAATCCACAACTGCTTGGATTGTAAGACTGTATTAACTGTAATATTGTAAATATTAGGGCCATGACTGAGAAAAAGCTCTCTTTTCCACCATAAACCCCAGTCTGTTGCTATATCCTACTGTCCTAATATGAGTCTCTTGTAACAAACATACATTCAGCTGTTTTCGTGAAAGAGTTCAGAAAAGACAGACTGCTTACCCCTGTCTCTCACCAATTAACATTTCAACATTAACAGATCTCACCCTCAGAATCCTCATAACTACAGGAAATAGAAAAAGAGAACAGTAAAGAATAAAATGAGAAAAGCATACAGGAAAACCCTTTCCCCATGTGCACTATACTGTATAGTGTTCAGATACCGTTGTGGCGCCAAATTTTACATATTTCGCTTTTCTGACTGCTGTGTGTGTGTAGGTGTGTGCGTGTGTGTGTGTGTGTGTGTGTGAGAGAGAGAGAGAGAGAGAGAGAGAAAGATTACAGTGATATGGCTGGAAGGGTTTCATAGTTTGAACCTTGATGACCTATTAATCCTGATTAGGATGAGGACTTTTAAGCCTCCTGCCTCTTTGATGTACTGATGCCTCACGTGGACTGTACTGCCACTGTTGGGTCCTTGAGCAAGACCCTTAAACAACAGTTGCTGGGATTGTAAGGCTGTATGACGTAAATGGACCTTCTGGCCAGTAGTCCTATGTAGTCCTGATAGTAATTGCTGCACTTTGACAGTCGGACTGTCATAAAGTAATTTCTTTGTAAAGTTAATGTTGTAAAGAGAGGTTCACAAAAGTAATCAACAGGACATTATTTGTATATTGACTATTGTTGATGTCTACCAAGGAGTTAGTTTAACTTCAGAACTTCACGCTTTGAGGGCAGAATTGTTATGAGTATTGACATTGCCAAAGAAACCCCTAAAAGTTATGCCACAGTAATAATAAACTTTCTTCTGCTTTCTCTCTCTCCATGTCCTCATGCCCTTAGCGGATATCCTGGTGTACATCAATGATACATGTGTGCTAGGTATGTCCCATAAGGAGGTGGTGGAAATGCTTAAGGGTGTGCCTATGGGTCACAGTGTGGATGTGGTACTTCGTAGAGGATACCCAATGCTGTACAACCCCGATGGCTGCCCCAAAACTACTCTGTCCTCACCCTCTGACCCTGCTCCAGGCTCTGCACAAGCCCCACCCGCCAACCTAAACCGAACCACCTCACTTCACAACGGCTTCTACCCCCGCTTGCAAAAAGAGCCTCTTGATACTAATGGCAATGCAGCGCCACCACCTTCCTACCATATTCCCAATGGGAATGTAATAGATGGCACTGTAGGGGTAACAAGCGTCCCTGCAAATCCTCCATTGGGAAGGTCAGAGAGACTAAACTCCAGCCACAGTGATACGGAGGTCTGCACTGTCGTTACACGAAGGTAATTCACACTTAACTGAGAACATCTACACACAGCAATGTAATTCGTCTACAGAGGTGCTTGAAAGTTTGTGGACATTTAGAATTATCTACATTTCTGCATAAATATGACCTACAACATAATCAGTACTAACAATACGTAAAGAGAACCCATTCAAACAAATTAGACAAAAAATATTGTACTTGATCATTTCTTTATTGAGAAAAAAGAAGTGGTAACAGTATGGGAATCTCTAAAATTAGATGTTAATTTAAAGCTCAAATTAGCTTTAGGTGTTTCTAATAAATTGGAATACAGTTGTGGGTATTTGTGGGTATACAGTTACGTTGTGTTGTATTTAAAGAACAGGGATCAATCAAAGTCTGGTGAAACATCATGACAGTAAAAGTTACAGTGATAGTATAGTAAATACTGTAAATTACCCATTATGACATTTTTGTCTCATATGTTTGACTGGGCTTTCTTTATCCAAATTTATGATTGGTGAAAATCTGATGTTCTTGGGACATGTTTATGCAGCACTATGGAGAATTCTAAAGGGTTTACCACTGTACCTTAAGTTATGATTCGAATATTAATTAAATGTGATACCGTTAAAACCAGTGTAAAAATATAATATAAGATAATGCATATTATTAAGGGGTTATACTGATTGGGGTGACGTGTGAATTAATACCTAATACAGTATGTGGGAATACTTTTTAAAATCAAAAAGTATTAATAAAATGTCTTTTATTGTAATTAATGAATATCTTTTTGGTCCATAATATAAAATCTGCAGGTGAAATGTATTTTGGGTCCTTATTATTTCCTGAATACTCAGTGTTCTGTCTAATGTTTCTTGCTCAGAGCCTCACTCATCCGCAGCTACAACAATAACACCCTTCCTGCTTCAACTCCCAAGTCTTCCGAGAGTGACCTGTCCAGTGGTGTCCTTCCTTTACCACAGCCTGAGGTTGGTCCTGCACCCGCACCACCTGGTGCCCCTGGTGCCCAGCGCCCACTTCTGCCCCCAACCGAGCTACCGCCCTGTGGCTTCAAAGGCTGTCCAGCCAGCAACCCCCCTCGACCTGCCCCAGGCATCTTGGGATCGCCTGGGGCTGGTGCAGGGGGTGAACTGGTGCCTGTGGCTGTGGGGCGAAGCGAGGGAGGGGGCATGGGCTTCAGTGTGACAGCAGGTGGGCAGAGTGGGCAGTTGGCACTGATCAAGAGGGTGTGGGACCGGCGTCAGTGCCCTTCCCTGCAGCCAGGAGACGCTATCATCAAGATAAATGGTGCTGATGTGCAAAGTCTCAGCTTCGCACAGGTAATGTGAGCCAAACTATTTTTTATTCTTATTTGCTTCCATCTGCTTGCATACTTAGGGGTATTAAGACATAGTAAGGGCACTGAATAGTTTAAAGGGGCAGATGTTCATAACACAATACAACCTAAGTAACTATACACAAACAGTTGGAGCAGCATAAAGATAAACCAGAAATAGTACAGAGCTAAATAGAATAAAACTTGCATGACATTGAAAACATTATTAATATACATTTAGAGTAGTTTCAAATATATGTGAAAGTTATTTAGTTCAAAACACAATAAGAAATGATCTCTAGTTGAACTATTTTCATTATTCTATATTATGTGTTTTATAGTTCCATCTACGATTTAAATCTATAATTTAAATAAGATTTACATTTACGGCATTTAGCAGATGCCCTTATCCAGAGCGACTATCAGACCCATTCAGGTCCACCTTAACCGCTAGTCTACCGCAGTCCTGCAGTTACAAGATGAGTAAACTTACGAGTTTTTTCATCAGTGAACATGGCTTTTCAATCCCAAGCTACCCTGCTGTGAGCCACTTAATGCTTATTAGTACGCTAATGAGCCACAACTCGTCTACACACGGACACCCTCATCCCCCTCAGCCCAAACTCCAGAGACAGCCATGTTATCATCTGACCTGGCAGTGCGAGTGAAATAGTTTGATGTTTGACATTGTGAGATTCAGAACTTTTCTCTTTCTTACTATTAATCACAACGGAGGGCACGTATGCGGTTTCGTTCAAAACATGAAAATCAACAACAAAATAAAACCTCAACTTTTTTTTTATATATCTTTTTACAATCAACACTGAAATTAACTTTTTCTTTTACTGAACTTTGCTTTGATTTTATTATATGTAAAAAGAATTAAATCACAACACATCAGTGTTCATTCATAAATTGTGCGCTCTCTTTTCCAGTCAGGCTGCCTGGAAAACTCCGGCAATCGCACTAGCACACACACACACACAGACAAGCACCACAATATATTTAAAATAAATAACTGGATGTGGACCAAGTTTTTGCCCCCATGCACACAGAGGATGGTAAGTGGCAAAAAAATGTATATGCTGAAAATAATTTGGTCACTTTTGGTTTCATTATTCCAGAGTATGGAATGTGATGTTCTAGGATTGTTGGGGGATCTTTGTTAGGGTATAGGGCATCATGAACTCCAAGCTATACCAGGACTTTTTTAATCGCAATCAGTCTGCCGCTGTCAAGAAACAAATACACATTGTCAATTAAGCTTCCATGAGGACAAGAATACACATATGTCCAGATCAACACAAACATGGTTTACTAAACATAGAATCAGGTGCGTTAAAGGGTGGATTTTTGCTTACTGTTACTAGATATTTTAACCCCTATTACTCATCTCTACCAGGAATGCCAATAATTGTTAAGGAATTATATGTTGTATTTTTTATACTCACAGGTACAGAGAGTGTTGCAGGAGCACACTAGACAAGGTGAAGTGGTATTATTGGTTTACAGAGGAGGTAAGCATTTAACATTCATAGTGATACTTAATTTTAGGTTTAAATGCTATGCATCGAGGCATACCAGGGTTAATCAATGCAGGCCAGCCTTTAGCTATTGTGCACATCAGGTTCCTAGTCTGTTTAAATTATCACAAGTTTGAAAGCTGTGTAAAGCCTTCTACTTTCATTTTTACTTTAGTGGAGTTATGGAGAAAGGTTTTTGCAGACACAGCAGCTGTAACAATCTTCTGTTGTATATAAATAGTGGAACAAATTCACATACATCTTAAATGTCCATTGATCTAAAAATACTGTTGGAGTACTGTACTAGTTTCAAGTAAAAATTACTAGTTGTATAGCAGAGAAAATGCTTCCGTTTTGTGTATTTTTGCTAATTATATTTTTTCACTGATTTGGTATTCTGTGATAAATTACATGACATCAGTGAACCGGCTGTGAAAAGGCTGTTTGTGAATATCCACGTAGATCATCAGTTTCTGAAATACACAGTCCGTCTAGTACCATCAACCTCAGCTCTGGACAGTGTCAGAGATACTAGTTCTCTGGTAACATGTGGTCGTCTATTTGATGTGCCACCTAATTTAAAATTTTTGCAGACCAGGTGAAATTTTTTGGGACATTAGGTGTTTGTATAGTATTATCCACACATTCCTGTAAATCTGGGAAAATTCAGATTCAAAATTTCAATTTCCATACTTGTAAAGGTTTTAGAAAATCATGAAACACCTTGCATGTGTTAAAAATTTAGTAGAGATATCGTGATCCAAACCATGCCCTGATCAAAGACATTTAAAAAACGTATATTATATTATGGATAATTGCATGACTGTGAAAGGTGCATGTAGGCATAACAGTAGTCGAGTGTGTGTAAATACATATTGTTTGTTACTGAGGACATGAAATGGTTCATACAGTGGATGTCGGTGTATACTGTAATAAACTCTTTTCTACCTTTTTCATTCTCTTTATAGGAACCATATCTTCACCTGCCTTTCCAAACTCCCACAACAGTGCCCCTCCATTCCAGGGCCCTCCTGATCTGACCTCTCCTTCCTCTGACGGTCCCATCACCTATTCCCCCCAGTCGCCCTCCACCGAATCCCCTAATCTGGTCCAGAGCACCAGCTTCTTGGACTCAGTCCCTGTCACCCTGACCATGGAACCACTGGACTGGATGGTTATTGAGGACAGGACTGTGCAAGGTC
>JAVSBV010045154.1:0-20000 GCA_033117975.1 Parotocinclus spilosoma
ATAAGATAAGATAAGATAAGATAAGATAAGATAAGATAAGATAAGATAAGATAATCCTTTATTAGTCCCACAGTGGGGAAATTCACTGGTGGTCAAATCGTTGAAACTGGGAAGTAGTTTTACACCATGCTGTGGTGAGACCCAGTGTGTAATCAGATTACAAATGTTAATCATTCACAAATGTGCCCAAAACATAATAGTTTGACAGCAATCCAACACTTTAATCTGAAGGGTTTTTTTGGTCAATGACTTAATGACTTCATTAATAAATATGCAAATACTACATTAAGGATCACTATTTAGTACTTGAAAGTACCTGAAATAAACAGGTAAGGCTCTCTTTTAACATGAGATAGCCTTGCTTTTTCAACTGCAGTTGATTCTAAAGTACCTAACTGCAAAAGTGAATTGGTGAAAAAAAGTCTCTCAGTCCAAGACATGCTTTGTGACAGAAACAAGAAAACACTTCAGCACAGATGACATTTTTCACACTTATTTTCCATTGGTTAAATATAATTTGGGAAGAGACAAAAGAAATTGGAGGCCCAAAAAAAGGGCTGTCACATTACACGCAGACTCTAGTGGTGCATTCCTAATTTGTATATAGATGAGAACACAGTAGTCAAAGGATTTTTAAATGTGGCATTTACACTTTAGGCTTTCGATCCAACAGCAAACAAAAACTCAGATTAGCATTCAGAAAATGACAAACAGGTGCATAAAAGTGCAGACACATAGGCGTGCGCTCAGCGAATGCCACAAAGAAAAGACTTCATTTGGAGTTCAGGAATAGCACTGATAAAAAGTATCACTCTCAGGCCATTTTAATGGAACTTAAGACTGAGACAAATGTAAACTGGTAGAGAAGATTGAAGAAGAAAATGGGCGTTCCAGCTGCTGGAACATTTCTTCACCGACTGATTCATCACCATGTTCACACTTCTGCAGTTCTCTGCACAGGCTGTGCTGAACATCAGTGCTGAGGTGACTCATAAAAATAAAGAATTATTATTGGCTTTATGAACCTCTTTCTCATGATCTTGATTTTTATGTGGACTACCATTACAAAGGAACGGCTTTTTGTGCAGCATCGAGTTATAAAGTACAGACAGAAGTCGTCACAGCTGACAAGTCTTTGGCAGTACATCCTCTAAAGTGTGCCCTCATTCCTTTTAACCAGACATTTTAAATTCATCTTCAGTAACTTTTTGATGAGGGTTCAGGTGGGTACAATACCCATACTAGAAAGTCAGAAGGAAGACATTTTGGACTCGGTATGCACTTGGATCAACATCTGGGAGTGTTAGGGGTGAACCAGTTTATATACACATTTGGGAAACGACCCCCCTTATTAACATATTGTGTATGTATACAGTTGCTTAAGTATGGTTATGCATGTTATCCCTATTGTACATGTTAGACATCATGCATAAGTGTTTGTGTACTGATGAGCCTGAACACAATGCCATGACTTAACACAAAATGCCACCCATAATACAAAATTGCATCCATACAACTGGTACATATAAGTAACAAAGGGTGGAATTAACTTAAATTAAACTTAAACATATGCATTTTCCTTATAATATATTTAATGCACACTTCAGCTCTTAAAATATATTTATTTTAATTCTGTTCAGTTTACAACTCTTAAATTTAAACTAGCTTTAAGTTTTCTCCATTTAGAACCTTTTATTTAACATCTTGCGTAATTTCTGTAACATTATTTTCTCCCATATTGCTTTTCTATTCAATGGCCTCCGCCTTACAGGCTTTAATTTTCATCTAGATTCTAATCTCTAAATTTTCACACACACCCTACTCTTTATCGAAAACCCATGTTAAAACTAATTGATGTTCGTTAACACCACGTTCCCATGCTGTGGCTTCTGGGAAATGTAGTTTGTTGCAGACACCATATTAGACTGTGCTGAAGCTTAAATAATAGTAACAATTCTTTATTTAAAGATTGCAAAAGTAAAAGAAAGCCAATGAAGAAGTACTTAAGTAGACTTAAAAAAAAAATAACTCATCCATTTATTTATTTTCTTATCCACTTAATATTGGTCAATGCCATGCTGGAAAGCTGGTGCCTAGGCGGCTGAAAGTATGAAGCAGGAGCAACCCTAGACAGGGTGCCAATCTATCGAAGGGTACACACATTCACACACTGAAGGAACATTAGAAACACCAGTTAACCTAACACACGTCTTTGGAATGTGGGGGGAAACCGGATTACCTGGACTGAAAATGGTACGAAAATTCCTTAAATTGCAGGAGAATATTATAATGGATGTATGTAGCCTATATATACTGCTCACAAAAATCAAATTAAATGTAAAATAAAATATTAAATAATTACATATCTCCTAACTTTTGCAAGCAGTGTAATTGGAATTTTGGTGGTTTACAATGCAGAGAAGAGGTGGTCTAGGTGCAGAGGTACGCATATTTTCACATTTGTAAGAAAAATCACTTGGAAAAAAAAAACATTTTGTAATGATCTTTAGAAAAAAGGAACATCTGGCAACCAAAAAATGGAACAATCTGACTGTAATGGGGAGTTTATATTAAATTAAATTTTAAATTAAACAACATGTTTTAGAAATGACATACAGGTCATTTGCAAGTTTTTTTACATGACAACAAGATAATGTTATCTAGCCTACTGATACAAATAGCTTATTTATACATATTCTAATAGCAATGCAAGCCAAGTTATCATTAAACGATTAATCTGATCATTCAAAATATGCTAATACAGGCTGTTGTTTTAATTGTAAAGGGCAAATGTAAACGTGAAAGTCTCAGGGATATCTAATTACCTTTTGAAACCTGTGTTGATGAGTTAATCAGACACTGGAACTGAGGTTAAATATGAAGGAAGAGGAGGGCACCCAAAAGCGATTAAGCACTTGGAACCCAAGCCACTCTGTTCCACTTCTGGGTCCATGCCTAACTGTGTCTTGCTAAAAAACATATTTTTGGAAACAGTGCAGCTCTGGATGAGAGCCTGCAGATTTTACAACATGCAATAAGGGCACCTTTTGTTTTGTGAGTCTCCTGAAACCTAGATAAAATACAATTATTAGACAGGACAACTGAAGGGGCACGTATACAGTCTGAGGGCAAATGGGCAGGGCCTCAATGCGCATGTGCCTTTTTGTTACAATGAACCACTGCTATAGGTCATACTAAAGAGCTTAGCGACGTTTAACCTGCCACTGCTTTAGTACACTATCTTTCAAACAAATTGTTTTGTCAAATTTCTGCCCTGCTAGGTTTGTTCTGGTCCAATGTTGAAGCTGAACTTGAGGCCACAACAGCTTAGTCATGAACAAACATTTATCTCCGATAACGATTTCCCAACTGCCTGTGTGAGAAACGTCAGCACAACAATTTTGTCAATAGCATTGTTTTATATCCCACAAAGTTTAATATCACACTCTACAATATCAAGTAATTGAAGTGGTGTGAAACACTTTCTCAAGAAGTGGACACATTTTCTGGTGCAATAAGTTATCTGGCAGCACACCAGGACAATGTTTAGAAGATGAGTAATAATGAGTAATAAATTACACTTAAATGCTGCAGCATGCAGTGACATTCCATAAAGCTTTTTGAGACCAACTTGTAAGATCCATAAACCTGGATTGGTGAGTTTGGTGTGTAAGATCATGAATATCTTGCATAAAACTCGGACCTAAAAACTACTGAATCCTTTTGAGATGGATGAGCTTACCATTTGCTGAATGTATTGCAGGAAAATCACTGCAGTCATGTTCCAAGATCTACACTCCTCACAAAAATGAGGGTATATCTTATTATGGGATATTTCATTTTGAAGTATCCCCCAATTTTTGTGAGCAGTATAGAAAATCATAGAGTCCAACTATGTATTTATGCCCCAAATTCTGTGTACAACAATCATTTGCCCATGTTATTTAGTAAGGCAGGTATAGCAAAATAGCAATGTTATTGGAAAAAATGTTTCAAATGTATACTGTTTCATTTTGAAATATCCCCTAATTTTGTGAGCAGTATAGATTGCTTTGCACGTTCAGCATCAGCACATGTGCATTTCAATACCAAGCCTGTGTGCAGGGTTTGTAAACACATAGCCCTATTGAAAAGAGGAGATTAAGACTGCAGCTGTCATAGCTGGATATGATCTGCTATAATTTTTAACCAATAGCAGAAGTGTAGTAATGTGTAATCAGCGCGCCATCTAAAGACAATACAAGTGAACTGGGATTTCAATAACTGTAATTATATCATCAAATGAAACTATGAATCTATCGCTAATGAAACTATGGACCGTCCATGAGGTTTAGACAGTCAGTCATATCAGGTTATTAGGTACTAATACCACAAAATGCTAACATTTACAAACAGTCAGTGTTCTCCTGGTCAAAACATCATTATTTGGGAATTTAAACATGCTCCATACGTAAAACTCCTCCATAAGCAATGACTCATCTCCAGTGACTCAGAATGGCAGTCAATCTGAGAGCATTCTTTTCAACAGCATACCAGAGGATGTCATTTTGAACAAACCAAAAATGTCAATATGGAAGATGTATGTGTGTATATGTACACAAACATTTCAGTTAGTCACACTATAAGCAGCCAATTAGCCTCAATGGTCTTTTTCTACCTGTATCCATCCACAGAGAACACAGGGTGCAAATATATCCAAATTGGGATGTTTAGGGGTCACTGTAGAAGTGCCAGGGGATTATTCCTGATCTTTTCTCGCCTCACTCAACCTCAGGGTAATGTGGGTTATTATATTTTTATAAAACATCTCTGCGATGCTACCCCATTAATGTGGTGACCAATGATCCAGTCTTAATGGAGCCTTCTTGGCATCGCACAAGAACGAACAACCATTTCTGAGTGATTGTAACCAAACTGTTGACTGTCAACACAGGGCGCAAGGCAGGAACAACCCTAAACAGGAAGCCAATCCATCACAGGGGACACACAATCACACACCCATACGTACACTTACACACTAAGGGACACTTAGGAAACACCAATTAACCTAACTCACATGTCTTTGGAATGTTAGAGGAAACCGGAGTAGCCGGAGAAAACCCACACAGACACAAATAGAACATGTAAACTACACAGATGGATAAAAATATATTAACTATATATAAACTTTATGTAACACAGAGACACTGCTTAAACCATTGGTTGCCAAATGTTTTCTGCAGTGACCCCTTTGGTAGATAAGAATATTTGCAAGTGGGTGGCATGGTGGCTCAGTGGGTACCACTGTTGCAACACAGCAAGAAGGTTCTGGGTTCAAGCCCAGATGAAGCGGTTTGGGTCCTTTCTGTCTAGAGTCTGCATGTGCTCCACGTGTGGGTTTACTCCAGATACTCCTTTTTCCTCCCACAGTCCAAAGACATGCTTTAGGTTAAATGGTGTGTCTAAAGTTCTGTGAGTGCGTATGTGAGCATATGAGTGCCTGTTTCCTACAACCCCAATTCCAGTGAAGTTGGGACATAGTGTGAAACATAAATAAAAACAGAATACCAATGATTTGCAAATCATTTTCAACCCATATTTAATTCAATATACTACAAAGATTACAAAGATATGTATTGTGTCAATTAATAAACTTGATTGTTTTTTGCAAATATTCACTCATTTGGAAATTGATGCCTGCAACACCTTCCAAAAATGTTGGGACGGGGGCATGTTTACCACTGTGTTACATCACCTTTCCTTTTAACAACACTCAAAAAGCATTTGAGAACTGAGGAAATGCACTTTTTGTTTTAGCTTTGTAGGTGGAATTCTTTCCTATTCTTGCTTGATGGACATTGTTTAACAGTCCAGGGTCTCCGTTGTTGTATTTTGCACATCTTAAGTTGCCGCACATTTTTAATGGGGACAGGTCTGGACTGCAGGCAGACCAGTCTAGTACCCACACTCTTTTACTATAAAGTCATGCTGTTGTAACACGTGCAGAATGTGGCTTGATATTAATAAACAGGGACGTCCCTGAAAATAGGTTGCTTAGATGGCAGCATACAGTATACAGCATCCAGAACCTGTATGTACCTTTCAGCATTAATGGTGCCTTCACAGATGTGCAAGTTACAAATGTCATAGACACTAAAACATCCCCATACTATCAGAGATGCTGGCTTTTGAACTTAGCGCTGATAACAGTTCGGACAGTGCTTTTCCTTTTTGGGCCATAAGGAAACGACATCCATGATTACCAAAAACTATTTTAAATAAGCTCGGGACCAGAGAAGCTGGTGGTGTTTCTGGGTGTTGTTGAGGGCTTTTGCTTTGCATGGTAGAGTTTTACCTTGTACTTGTAGCTGGAGAGATGAATTGTGTTCACTGACAACGGATTTCTGAAGTGTGATTTCCTGAGCCCATGTGGAAATATCCGTTACTAAATGATTTTTAATGCAGTGCTGCCTGAGGGATCGAAGGTCACACGCATTCAATATTAGTTTTCAGACTTGCTGCTTACTTGCAGAAATTTCTCCAGATTCTCAGAATCTTTTGATGATAATGTGGACTGTAGTTAATGAAATCCCTAAATTCTTTGCAACTGCATTATGAGAAACTTTGTTCTTAAACTGTTGGAATTTTTACTCACACAGTTGTTCACAAAGTAGCCAATTTTACCACATCCTTGCTGGTCCAAATGACTGAGCCTTTCCAAAATACTCCCTTTATACCCAGTCAGGACACTCACCTGTGGATTGTTCCAAACAGGATGTTTGTTTTTTGAGCATTCCTCATCTTTCCCAGTCTTTTGTTGCCCCATGTTGCATGCATGCTCCAAATGAGTGAATATTAGCAAAAAACAGTAAAGTTGATCAATTTCAACATTAAATATCTTGTCTTTGTAGTGTATTCAAACGCATACGGGCTGAAAATAATTTGCAAATCGTCCCATTTTGTTTTTATTTTTTTTCAATGTCCCGACTTCATTCTGCATTCTGTCTAGGAATGTTCTGCTTTTCGACGAGCTGGATCAGGATTAAGTAAAAAATGAATAAGTTAATTAATATTTCCCCAACTCTGATAAACACGTATACATACAGTATTTTACTTTCAAACTTCACCGATTTTTACCATTGTAATTTTACAATTTTACCGCGAGCCATTACCATTTATTTTAACCATTGTAATTCATACAAAACCAAAACTGTATTGAACTAAAAACTCTATTGGACACTTACAGTGGACTTATCACACGTATCATGCGTTATGTATCTTAAATTATCCTGTTTGGGATGAAACATGCTTCATAATTTGCCTTACTCCATCCTCCCACTTCAGGAACCACTTGCTGAAGCAAACTACCGTACATTTGTGGTGCAGTTTGCTTAATCACTTACTGAAATGCTTTATCATTACGCTATGAACATATCTCAAGTATTTAACCCAGTTTGTATTCTTCTGTTTTTATGAGGTCTCTAAATTGTTTTATTACGCTTTAATCTAAGTTGTGTGTAAACAATTCCAAAGCTTAATATGTTTTGTGACCCTTTAAGCCTGTCAGGGTTGTTGTGCTCACACTCAACATTCAAGTATTTGTTGAGAAGGTTATGAAAAGATATTTAAACACCTCCTGCTTGCAATAACACAGTCAGATGGCTGCAATCATATTCCTACATTTTGATAAGCTATAGAAGGCTGGAAGATAGAAAACATTTTTCAGTAATGTAAACACTCTTCCCTGACCAAATATTATTTGTCCGGTTGCATTGTCTGTCTGAAGACAGATCTCTCTGATATACTCTGATATACTGATGACCCTGATAAAGGCTTGTTCACAGAGCCAAAGCCTGCTTTTCCATAATACGAGTGCACGAGTATGTGTCAGTAGTAGCCGAGCAGGATGCAGTCGTTTGGTGCAATAACAAATCCTTTCTCATATTTGTCATATGCATTCACTTTCTGGCTTTTCTTATCTGCAGACCTGTCAGTAACGTTTTCTAGATCAATATTTTCAGCTGCTATGCATTTGATAAAGAGAAGAGCAAATTGAGCGAGTGCAGGGAAGCTTGAGGCAAGAGCGTTCAGCGTTGCCAGGTTTGTGATCGTTCCGTGCCTTTAATAATTAGATAAATGAATTCTATTGATTTGAACGCAGGTATAAGTCGCATTCTGGAACGTGCACATCAACTGGATTTCAGCAATTTTTTCACTTAGCAATGTACACAGTACGAGCAACATAGTCTGTACTACTGTATCCCATGTGCCTGTCTTAATAGTAGTTTAGAATGTTTTTCACCTTACTTATGATTATCCAGAAAATTAGGAGAGCTATTCCAGTCGAATATTAGCTAAACAGTGGCTCGGCTAATTCTAGCTAGCTGAGACAGTCACGCACACAGGCCACTTTAGAGACACCAATTAACCTAACGTGCATGTCTTTGGACTGTGGAAGGAAATCGGAGTACCCAGAGTAAACCCACACAGACACGGGGAGGACCTGCAGACTGAACACAGAGAGGACCCAGGCCGCTTCTTGCTGTGAGGCAGTGGTGCGAGCCACCGTTATCTAACTAGAAGCATTTACTTGGGGTCAGAATAGGCTGAAATGTGATATATTGATATATGATATTTTGAGTCTTGGTCCTCCCAAGGTTTCTTCCTTCTACTTTGAGGGAGTTTCTCCTTTCCACTGTCACCCTAGGCTTGCTTAACTTGGGATTGGCCTTTTAAGATAATATGAGATTGTAAAGCTGCTTTAAGACTATGCTCCATTGTAAAAAGCGCTATAAACACATTTGACTTGACTTGATATATTGGCATGTTATGCAGTGAGAGGTCAGCATATTATTATTAGTTTCTTAGTAGTACGCTTCTAAGTAGTTTACATCTTGGCTTATTCTAAATAGCTCATCCAATTCATCTATGCTAGCTTGAGAGACATTTGCATGAGACAGTGATATGTACGTGTCACCCAATATAACCCGATTATGTAAAATGAGACAATACAATTATACACCTTCATGTATTCACCTTATCATATTCATGAAATCACTGCAACAAAGCTGATGTTGGCTGGCTGACAATGGCAGGACATGTAATGGGCACTGTGAGAACAAATTTCCTTCTGCTACGTGCTTAAAAATGGTCGTAAAGATGTAGAGAAGGTATGTCTGGGTGATGGACAAAGAAACTGCTTGTGCATGTCAGTGGATCAAATAATCTTCTGTACTGGTGGTCTGTCTGGGCTATCTAAAGCCGGTTTGCCATGTGTGTGTGCCCTCATGAAAACACTGCTCCTAACACATCCTAACAGTCAGGTCAGAACAACCTAGATGGCATGCACTTTCTGCTTCTCTTAGACCAATAAGGCAATGCCTCTAGTCTGTCTAGGGGGCAAAATCTCTTTGAGTAGATTCACTTCGTAGAGGCATGTCTAGCAGTCAGTGATCTCCCACCAAGATGTACACTGCCCAAAAGTAGCCTTTAAAAGTCTTTTTATAGGGCAGCATGGAGCACTGCATGCCAAGTTCCGCAGTGAACTGACATTTCTTTGTGTAATGTGTTTTTTGTCAGTGCGTATACAGGTGACCATTCCAGTGATCATCATATTTATTAAATCAGCAGTGTGTGGCTGAAGACGACACAAACACAAAGAGTAGTCTGTAGTGATATAGATTTGAGTTTAAATTTCAATTTTATGAATTTGAATATAAACATGTGTCAATGCATATCTATTTGAAGTTTTTACATTTTAAACTTACATGTATTGAAATAATTTAATTGGAATAATAATAATAATAAAAATAATAATAAGAGGAAGAAGAAGAATAAGAAGGAAAAATACTTAAAGAATTATAAGAAGTAGGAGATATAACACTACAAAGTTCTTATCTAGCACCGTATAATAATATTGTTTGTCAATAGAAGTGCTATGGAGCGTTGTGATAACCGGCATCGCTAAACAACATGTTGGTTTCATAACATACACAGCCATGTAGCTTAACATTCAACACAGCATAGCCTAGCCTAGCATAGCATAACAGTCTGTGATCAGCTGGGAGATGATCTGTCAGATTAAAGAACACAAACCAAAAATGGAGGATAAAGAAAGTGAGAACCTGAACTGTTAAGGAAGACCTTGTGCCCAAGTTTAGAATTTTTACAATCAGACCAAAAGACTATATATCAAAACGTTTGTCGAGCTTCTGCCAGTAACACCAGCGAATAAGTTAATCGCATCAACAGAAAACATGTTGGAATACAAAGTGTATGAAATTAGAGTCAGCTGATATAATGCAGTAAGCAGTGGCACCAGTGAAACAGTGAAACCAAAGGCTCAAGCATTGTTTGAAGAGACAGTGACTTGAGTGTCTAGTCTAGATTGATTCAACAATGATTTAAACATTGGATTCAAGGCATGTCTTACCAAGATAAAAAATACTTTGACCAAAAATTGGCACATCTCTTTTTTAAGTCCTATTTTTTTGGTTTTACAGTTTACACAATACTAACTGTTTACATTCTGCACTATGTTTAATGTATACTGATTCCTTCATATATTGTGTAATTCAGTGGGCCGTAAACCCTATAGTATTCAAAGCCTTCATGATTGTTCAGTCAAGTCAGATTTATTTGTACACTTAATTGTTTGTGCCCCAACACTTTTGGCCAAATGCAAGTTAATGCCTCAATTCTTTTGGACACGTGGGTTTGGGACTTTGTACCCACAACTCTGTATAAAAGTCATCGTTCCTAACATGTTGATTTACGTAAAACTGTTATAATATGTTTTAAACATGATACAGATTTCTGGTCATAGCGCCCAGGATCAGTGTGTAGGGTCTAGTCAAAGAAATCTTAATGCTGAAACATACAATGATGTTTTTGGTTATTGTGTGCTTTATAAATCTGCTGCAACAAACCCATGCACATAAAGAAATGCTTTATTGAATGTGGTACTGCAAATCTTGACCAACCCGTACAGTTCCCTGACCTCAACCCTGTTCAGCAGCTTTGAAAATGCCATTACACAACATGAAAGCACACAGTCATGGTCAGGATGTTATAACATTAACCACAGACCCAATGGAAGTTAATGTCCATGGTTTTGAATGAAATGTGTTAAGCAAGAACAGTCTGTCAAATTAGCTTGTTTATGAAATGTTGGGGTGACACCCAGAGACCACAACCAGATATTAAGGTGATATAATTAGACCTCTGAGGTACTGTAGTCATAATTTTCTTCCCAATCTACCTTGCCATAAAGGAGATTAAAGTATTATGTTTCCTCACTTGTTCTAGCACTCTAGAATGACAATAAGCACGAATCACGTTAAGATGGCGCACAACAGCGCCGACCTTTGCTTTCAAGTGAATGTGTGTGCTTCATAGCATGAGCGGGCGCGCCCTCATCTGAGTATGTGAGAGGTGATTAGTTAATTCCAGATGAGATGAGTACCAGGACGGAGCCATCCATTAGAGCCCCAGCTTGGGACAGCATTGATGAATGTTTTACATGACTTTCACTAATTTATGCGACTCTGCTGTGGAAAATCAAACACGCAAAATCATTACCACGCTAGAGGACAGCGGTGGGGAATGAGAGCTGATACATATTTCGAGTCCCTGGTGACTTTCAGGGGGTTAGCTTGTTGCTTTGTTTGTTCCCCCATGTGTTGTGTGTAGTCATTATTTGCAGAAGAGAACGGTACAAATACTGGAATGTATACACACACCTGGTGCACAGCCTGAAATGAAAGGGCACTGAATTATGACTTGGATTTTAAAGCATTCAGTCCAAAATTCATTTTACACCAATACTGGTGAAGTATTACACCAATCAGCCATAACGTTAAAACCACTGCAGCATGAGGTGCAGTCTGATGCACTGTGTAGTGTTCAGCTGGGAAACCTGGTATTCATTCGGACGTTAGACATGTGCCATTCATTTATTCATTTTATTAAGCGTTTAAAAGCGTTTCCTGATGGGGGTCGTGGGAAAGCTGGTGTCCAGCTGGAGGAACAACCCTAGACAGGGCACCAGTCCAACATAGGGCACACTTACTTATATACACTCACACACTAGGGACACTTTAGCATGTCTTTGGACTTTGGGAGGACACTGGACTAAACCCATATGGACACAAAGAGGACCTAGACCACTTCATCTGGGATCAAGCTCAGGACCTTCTCGTTGTGAGGAAGCAGTGCTACCCAACAAGTCACTTAAGGAGATTTATCATTTTATAAAATGATATTACATTGTCCATATTAGGTAGTGCGAATGCTCTGGTGTGCCAACTGAGGCTATGTTTAAACAGTTAGCTCAAATCTGATTGAATTTTCTGATGTTTGGTGCCCCCATGTGGGGGAAGCAGACCCCAGGCTGGGGACCGTGGGAGCAACACATATAACCCTGACCACCAAATTTGTATTGCCTTTTTAACTGGATGCTGTTTGCCCAGTTTGGCTGTTCATTGACTGTAACTAAAAAGCCACTGAGGCAACTTTTAACATTTGAACTCACATATATTCCTTATTTTCAGTTGAGCAGCTATTGTTATAGCCAATATTTTGGCAAATAATAACTAACCATTGTGAAGCTCCACTGACCCAAGAACTCCCTAATAGAACAGCCAATACAATTGGTGGTGAACACTGCTTATGTGTAAACCTATCTCAGGATGCAGAAAATACCCTTTGCTACGACTTTAAATCTTTCTTTAAAATGTACTCTTTAAAATGTTTCTGAAATATCTGTGAGAACCAGAATGAACCCATTCTGCACCACACTGCAGTAATGTTAGCTGATATGGTCATATATTCAATATGGACTGCCAAGGTAAAAAAATACAATCAAACACAACAACGTTAAAACCAACTAAGGAATTAAACATATTGTGAATGTATTTCATTTAAAAAATCTTCACCTAATTTACACTTCAGAACAAATGTTCTGGCTTACCTAAGTACTGGTCCACTATGCAAATGATATTGCAATTTAATGTATAAGTAAAAAAACACCATTACAGACACTTCATCATTTGTATGAAGTGCTTGCATAATTTTATTTTTTGTTCAAATTAACTTGATAACCTTTCCTGTCCCACAAACAGAATAAAGAACTACTACCCCTGGCTAAAATGATGGAATCATCACACTTTTGCCAATTTTTTAAATGTAATGTTTTTAACTTGGTAGCAACTGCCGAACATTCTGGCTTCATGAAGCATAATTCTATCAAAACACTAAATCATAATTAATGAATGTTTTTTTTTCATATCATATAAAAACCATTTTGTAAAGAGATATTTTGCACTTCTAAAACAAATGGTCCAGGTCCAAAATGACAAATTAGTGTCAAAGAGTCAATGTTTGTCACTATAAGTGATCGACTGAATGGAATTAGATTGACCTATACCTATAGACTGTTGTGTTACTGTTTATGACTGGATGTTCATAACTGCGATTGTATTTTGTCTTCACATACATGAAAACCCACTGTGGAGTATCCGCGTTAAAAACGCTAACTGGATATCTTCAGCCTGCTGCATGCTACTCAGCTCGGATACACCAACAGTGTTACTATAGAAACCAAGCAGGATACGCCAGTGACTACTGTCCAAGAAGACTAATCAGTTTTGGTCACTTGTACTTTGCACTCAGTCTAAAAATCTGATTTGAAAACGCAATTTGATTTAGTGAAGAAAGAATTTGCTAACAGAAATAGTTTTAATCTGTTTATATCCTTACATAGTAACATTAGGACCTGAATGGCTGAAGATGCACACAATGTGATCAGGTTCAGTCTAGGATTGTGTCTACAAGGGTCACCCAGGCATGTGTATTAAGACTGAAAACAACATCTGACCTCATTTCTAAACTGTCCGTCCCTCTTTTTAATGTCCTTGAGCAAAGCCTTCTATCTCGTTTTGCTCCAGTACAATCTCATAGCGTAATGAGATTTCAAACGGTGATCAAAGCAGCCCAAAATAAAGAAAATATCTAAATAAACGGTGGAAGAAAATTTATTTTTAACAGTATGTTGTAAGAAGATCTGTCTTTGCTCTAAGTGAAGCCACTGCATGCTGGTCATGTTGAGGCAAAACTAATCCTGACGGATGTTTTGGTGACGATTTAAAAATAATAAGACGATACAGACACAACATGTCACAGACGAGGTTTCTCAGACTGCAGCTGAATCGAGCATCCAAACAACAAATGAATGACAAAAAGCTCATATTTTTTAATCCTGAGAGAGGAGGAAGAATACAAAAAGGAGACAGGATTATGAGAGTCACAGACACACACAGACACACACACACACCACATGACAGCACATTTTTGACAAGGTTAATTTCGGTTGACTAGGAGAGGAATCTAATATTAAAGAAACATGATAAAAAAGAAAAAAGACAGACAGAATATATATAAAGAAAGCGGAACAAATTAGAAAACAAAAAGTAGACTAGACAGTCGACATTGAAGGTCAAATATGTACACATAGACATACTTTTAACCGGGTTAATTTATTGAAAGGTTCTATGTGAGGAAAGGAAAATAACAAAATAGAAACAACAAAGGAACAAAAAGAAAAAAGAAAAGACAAATAGAATCAACGAAAAGTGAAAAGGAAAGAAAATATGGAAAATAAGTCAAATTGAAAAGTGCAGTTAGGCCTAGCAGGTAAAATATCACATTGCCTAAAGGATGAGAAGAAGAAACAGATGTTGCTACCTTGGTATTAAAAAAAGAAAAACAAAAAGAAGGGAAGAAAGAAACAAGAATTAAAAAGAACAAATAAAATCTCATACTGCAGTGATACAGATGGAGAGAAATCAGGCATGACTAGATAGGACTACTAAATATATGTGCATACACACACACACACACACACTTTTGATGGCAGATGATGTGCAGATGTACTTAATGCATTGACTTACAAAAGGATAATTTAATTAAAATAAAGAGAAAAAAGGAAAAAATAGCTAAGTAAAAAGAGAAGCAGAAGAGAGAAAATGACTGAAAGGACACAAAGGAAAAAAAAACAAACCGAGAAAGTTTCTGACAAGGTTAATAGGAGGAAAGCGCACAAAAAAAATAAAAAAACAAAACTTATAATAATAGAATCTAAAAGAAAATGAAGGTCAACTATGTATACAGACAGAGAAAGAGACGAAGGAGAAATGAAAAGAGCAATAAATAGAGAAAATAAAGAAAAAGAACGAAAAGAAAAGAAACACAAGTTATGCAGTGCAACTGCACTAAAAGTCACAAAGCAAATAAGGAACGGATAAAAAAAGCCTCATATTATAGCAGGGAAAAAGGTATCACATCCCTTCTACATTGCTCCAAAAAATTATTGGATATTTCATTATGGGATATTTCATTTTGAAGTATCCTTTAATTTTTGTGAGCAATATATATGAACACAAGCATCACTGACAACATTCATATAACAATGCAATGTAAGGAAATGAAATAACATACAAAACAATAAAAAGAGAAAAGAGAAAATGAAAGAAAATACACAATTAAACTGGACATTCTGCTCAATTTAAGGAAACATTAATAAAAACTTAAGTTCATATTTAAGTTTGTTTTCCACATTATACCAGGTGTGTCTAAAATATTGCTTAATATTGTGTTTAAAATATTAAGGGCGCATAATTTATTTGGAAACATCCAAATAACCATGCAAAATTGTTTGCAAAGTCACGTTTATCAGGTATTCATGTCGCAGTTTTATTACTGACAAATTTGGCAATGTGTCCCCCAAAATGTACATACACAGACCATGTCTTTTAATCTTTATGGGTAGAGACGATAGACATAATGATTACTGTAGCTAATTAAGGCTACACTTACCTAACCTTAAACTCAATAAGTTACAGTAAATGCTTTGGGTCTTTTGCTTTTCCAAAAGAAAGTTGCAGTTTCTGGAAAAATAAAAAGTAGTTTTCCTTGTGGGAACCAGCAGAATGTTTCCACAATGGCAAAGAAATCTAATCTTTCTATCCTTTTGGGGAAATTTCGTCCTCACAATGTAATTTTGAGAGTTTTGGAAAACACATGTTTGTATTCACATAATGATAACTATAGTTGTTAAGTTCTATACCTACACCTAATTCTAACCTCAACCTTAGTACAATTTAGGCTTTTTTGCATTCAAAGGAAGTTACTGTTTTTATTATTAAATGTCCTCACAAGGGTGTGAGTGTGGGTGTGTGCACTATGATGGATTTTAGCCTAGAGTTGTTCCTGCCTTTTACCATGTGCCACTTGCTGGGCACCTTCTTTACTGAGACCCTGCCAAGGATTAGGGAATAAGAAATGAATGGCTGAAATAAGGATGTCCCTATTAGGTAAAAAAATGTCAGATCTTTGTATCCTTGTGGGGACATATGATATATAACCTGATTGCCTGAGCCATGCTCAAAGGCATTGTGAAGTTGCTGACATACGCACACCTGTAACTGTCATAACACCTGAATTCTGTATTGAGGTGGCAGGATTTTATGCCATTAACACAATGACACTTGGGAGTTGCAGGACATTATTAATATAGGTCAGTTTTGATTTACTCTATGGATGAACAGTAAATGAATGGTGTGGACAGAAAAAGAAAAAAATGTGTGAAATTTTAATAAATGAAGAATGTTTTTGTGGCTGTTTTATAAAAACCAATAAGCCACTCCAGGGGGCATTTTAGCATGCGATTTTATCATGGCCAAGGGGGGATTTAGGCACTTCTCTGCACATTGTGCCAAATAACAGAGTTTAACACGTGATAAAATTACAGTAACACACCTCTTCTCATAGCTTATTGTTTTAATATAGACCTTGGTAATGATAATGAACACTACTATAACTGTCATTATTACTATTACTACTACTAATATTATTATTTTAAACTTCTGAAATTCAGGAAATGCTCTAGAGAAATAGCCTAAAGTGATGCACATGATTCTCCTTGTCATATTTACAATTTATAATTCTATCCTTGTGGGGATATTTGTTTCCTATGATGTACTATAAACATGCTCAAACACAGCAATTATACTACTAATATCTGTACTAATTCTAAAAAAAGGAACATATCCTTTTTAAGACTAAACGTCTCTACAAAGGAAATTTGGATATGATCATATTCGCACACGTGCGCACACACAAACACTCACACACACACACACACACTCACACACATACACACACACACACACACACACACAATAATTATATATAAAAACGCACACAGCTGAATTCTACAGATTGTAATTATTTTTATGGAGACCAAACAAAAGTTTCAACAATTGTTATTTAATATATTTTGTGTTTGTACACCACACACACACAACAATAATTCTAAGCGAAAATTACTCTACGAAGGAAAATTTCTATTTATTCATACCCACACACACCACACACACACACACACTTATTTATTCTTTATAATTAAACTTCAAATGCAAACATAATTTTAAAAACTACAATGGGAAGAAAGAAACAGAAATGAAAAAGGAAAATAAAAAGTGAAGCCAGCGAAGACATTTAAACAGAAGCTTTCCCCTAAAAAGCTTTGAGTGTGTTGAGGGAGGAACATACACTACATGCGAGCCTTGAATGTGACCAAAGGCTTCGCCTTGTTTAATGGAGGGTTTTCTGACTGTAGCTCAGGAAAATGAGATTTTATGCACAGCACTGAAAGTGCACTCTTAAAGGATGTGTAGAGAAGTTTGGGGAAAGCAGTCTGAGCTAGCTGTGTTCCTTCTCTCTGCTGTTTCACTTAATGCATGAATCATGTTTCCTGTCCATCTCTCCTGCATATTTTATCTGTTCTGTGGCCGAAATAACGGTCAACAACAGGCTGTGATGTAAGGGAAAGTGAAGGAGATGAAGACGCTGCAGTAGGTAGAGGAGCAGGGATGAAAGAAGTGAGACAGCAGGAACCCTGGGAGTTCAGATACTAGACGATTTCTGTATTCTTTCGGATGTTGAATTTCGTGGCAATTTCATGAATAATTGCCAAACGCAACAGGTGATGAAACAGACACTCGGAGGACATATGTTTATATAACTTTCTGTAAAACACAGTTAAACAATACATCACAAGTTGACTCTGTTTGCACCTACTCATTTTATTCCCTAGTTCATCATAAGGTAAATAAAGATGTCTCTGCACTGAAAGACTACAATGTAAGTATCTACTGTTGCCACCATGGTCTATGAATTCCAGCATTGGAATCTTTAATGAAATGTTATTACTTTTAATACATTTAGTACCCACAAGGTGCAACAATGAAATTCGGAAGTCAAGTCTCCAAGCTCATTTGGATACAGTTAGCAGTGCAGCAATTTAATTTCAATCACCATTTACCCCTGGATGTTGTGGTTTCCATTTCATAGTTACAGGTGTTTGCACAAGACTGCATCTGGATAGTATCTTTATGACATTTATAATGAACTTAAATATTTCTCGTAAGATTTTAAATATGATAGCCAGATTAAAATCTGGGAAGGCTGTAGCATTTCATACCATCAAACTTGAACAACAATATTTTGTTCAACATTTGTTGCAGTTTAATGCCAAAGACGATGGCAGCAGCAAAACTGTGTTTTGACAGCTTCGGCACTCGTGTACCATTTGGTTATGATGTAATAGATTGGAGTGGATTTTTAGACGTCTTGGACAGATGGACGTATTTGCATAATGTTATTAAAATGCATACTAGACTTTTAGCGAGGTTTTTAGGTTTAGCAAGCGAGCGAGAAATTTTGAAATTTTCCTTGTGGAAACCAGCAGAATGTTCCCACAATGGCAAATAAATCTAATCTTTCTATCCTTGTGGGGACCATGTCATTTTGAGAGTTTTGGAAAACATATGTTTGCATTCACATAATGATAACTGTAGTTGTTAAGTTCTATTAACAATAATTTTAAAATTGTGCTTTATTTCCACCCTACAGCCAAGTAAAAGGTGTCCTTTTTTATAGCAAATCCACCTACAAACACACAGCCGATCAAGTTCCATAGCCAATCACATCATGCCATACTCACCACAATGAAGTCCTTAACGGAGCAGTTTTGTCCACTAAAGTTGCAGCTCTTTAACATGTCATCAAGCTGGTGGCCTGTGCGCTTGTAGATTTCCAGCATGTCAGGAGGGGGGTACTGTAGCTCACCTGGCCGGTGCCCACCTCTGCTCTTGGGTGGGAGTCCAGTCAGGTTGGCCAGGTGGTAGATGTCGGTGTCAGTAAGAGCAGAAAAGCGGAAGCGGTTCACGTTGCACAGGGTGACAGCGGGAAAGGTCAGCTCTCTCCGGCTTTCCTCTCCCAGCGCCGTCACGTGTGGGTGATCCAGGTAGGCACCGGCACTCCTGCAAGCCTGGTATAAAAACAGCACCAGTGAGGACACCAGTGCCAGCGCCCACAGTGTCTGCCTTGTGCTTACCCGGCCTGTCCCTGATGAACCTAGTGCCTGGGCCAGGCCGTGCAAAGAGGAGGAGCTGGCAAAAGCAGCCAGGTGTGTAACATCTGCTGGTTCGTCCATGGTGACAACGCCGCCTCCTTTGGGCGGGGCCGCTTGGGCCTCGTCTCCCTCTGCGAACTTGATTTTGCACACAAACTCGATGGGCATGTGGGCTGCCAGGGCTGCTGCGCTTCCAGCGTTTCTAATGTGCCTCTGTAACACCTGTGTTGCTGGAGTCGACTTTCTTCGTCTAGCACACTTGCTCGTGAAGTCTCTCTTAAGACTCTGTACTCACACGCTCCTTCTTTTCCTCCATCCTTCTTGTCAATTGCTCTCCAAAAGTCCACAAGAAGAGTCCTCCAGTGGTAATGCAGCAACGAGTAGTGAGAAACAAGACAGAAGTGAGAGGAGAGGCAGGATGCTGTAGGCTCCAGAGTGCAAGTGCGAGTGAGTGGCTGGCTTGCTTGTCAACTCAGCTCCACATCTCCCCCTCTCTCTCTCTCTTTCTCTCACTCCCTCTGTATCTCTCTCTCCCTCTCTCTTGCTC
>JAVSBV010045155.1:0-11112 GCA_033117975.1 Parotocinclus spilosoma
CTCGGAGCAAGACCACCCGTCCACCAGCGGCTGCAGGTAAACACACACACACACACACACACAGAGAGAGACAGAGACAGAGACAGACAGACACACAGACACACACACACAGACACACACACACAGACAGACACACACACAGACAGACACACACACAGACACACAGACACACACACACAGACACACACACAGACAGACAGACAGACACACACACACACACACACAGAGACACACTCACACACACACAGACAGACAGACACACTCACACACACACACAAACACACACACACAAACAAACACACACACAAACAAACACACACATATATGGTAGAGGAGGACAAATAAAGCGGTACTACTTACAATAGGACTGGCATATTGACTTATCAATTCTATTTACAGCTTGGTAAAAATACGTAGTAGTAGGAAAGTCATAAACACAAACACGTGTAATTTACACAAAGTCTCTAAACACCTCAACCGAGTAAGAACAGTCTCTAGTCTAAATGTGAGCTTACGAGCAAGCCAGCACAACAACCCTAGACGGGGCGCCAATCCATCGTAGGGCACACACACGCACACACACTTTTAGAGACACCAATAAACCGAACACGCATGTTTTTGGACTATGGGAGGAAACCGAAGTACCAGGAGTAAACCCACGCAGACACGGGGAGGACATACAGCCTCCACACAGAAAGACAGCAATGTCGATTGCATTATTTATTTCTATTTATTTATTACATTATCTAACGGTTTTCACTGTAACATGAATGAATTTGGAAATTGTCTTGATGACAGCGAAGGACTTAAAGTGCTGTTTGAGAAAGGAATTTATCTTCAGTCATTTTTTTAATGCCCCACCACAGGTGCTCCCAGTTTTCAATTGCAAAAAAAATAAAAAATTATAATAAAAGAGCATTTATAGGATGGATTCTGTGAATATTAAGCCAATATCTTCACTGATAATATTTTTCATTTACATAATCATGGCCTTGTGATGTCCTGGTGTCCCGTCCAGATCCCACTGGGGCCCGCCGGCGAACACGGGGCTCAGTCCGTTGCAACTGCTTCCTTCACGATATGTCATAATGTCTGCATAGTGCAGAAAAGGCTGTTCCTTTTAAAAAAAAAAAAATAAATAAATACTGTCATTGCATAAGTTACGGCTCCAGCACTGTACCTGAAGGGGTCCTGCACATAAACTCATCAGTCATCAAGATGACCAAACATGACTCCATGCTGTATTTGGGAAATGTATCCATCCATAAATACACCCTCTCTGAGCTCTGACAGCTACAACAGCAGTGAAACAACCCGTGAAGGCCTCGAGCCCATCCGCTATATCCATCAGCAGGCCACTCAGCAATGTCGTCTTACAGAAAAATAACCCCGGTGACTATCTGTAGCCGGCAGGTGTTGTTTCGGTGTTTTCCGGTTACTAACCTGTGATAAATATTGCGATAATGTTACAGATTAGCCTCTGGGTCGCCCTGTTGTTTAGTCTTGTGGAGTTCAGGGCTGAGGTACAGTGTTGGGTTTCCACCGTCACTGTTGATTTTGGACAGACCTTGATAGAGTACGCTGACCTCATTTTTTTCTATTGAATGGAGAGGGGAGTTGAGCTCTCCAGACACAGCCCGTTTTGTGTAACGCTACCACTACCATGGGTGGCGTCATAAGAATCGCTGTCATTTTAACAAAAGTCTTAGGCCATCATTAGATCTTGTTTAAGCAGTGGACATGCTACAGGAATGGAGATTTGAAATCTCTGGGTGCAGTCGTTGGCAGTGTATGTATGTAAACCTAATGGTGGCCTAAGACTTTTGCACAGCGCTCGACATGGGGTGGAGCAACATGAAAGGTTGCAGCTGGGACCCTAGTGCCCTGACAAGCCAACAAGCTGTTATCTAAGCCATAAATTCAAGATCATAACTTTACCCTAATGACTAACTCCGGGCTATGCCCTAACCGTTTGTCTGTTCAAGACAGTCACTGTGTGAAAACTGTTTCATATGATGGACTGCTGGATGGCACTGCTGCCCCTCCGTGCCAGGAGCCTGGGTGCTGGGTGCCCCCTGGAGTCTCCGGTGCTCAGACTATCAACACTGGCAGCAAACTTCCTATTTCCTAACAGTTCCTTCCTGCCGCAAGGTTGCCTTTTTAAAAACAATACCACGTTCCTAGACTGTACAGCAGCGAGCCAAGAAAGAAAAATAGACCCTCCGAGGTCTCTGCTCACGAAATTCCGTCTCATCAACGCATGAAACAAGGCCAAGAAAAATACTGAACCTCTGACAGTGGCTCTGGGTTCAAACCGGTGTGTCGTATAGAATTTTACAGCCACCAGGTAATAGCAGACCGGTATAGAGAGTATTTTTGTTCTTACTTTAGAGCTTCTGGCTCTTTACTTTTGTCCTGTCTCTCTCTCGGTCTGACTGTCTCTCTCTCTCTCTGTGTCTCTCTCTCTGTCTGTCTGTCTCTCTCTCTCGGTCTGTCTGTCTCTCTCTCTCGGTCTGACTGTCTCTCTCTCTCTGTCTGTCTCTCTCTCTCTCTGTCTGTCTCTCTCTCTGTCTGTCTCTCTCTCTCTCTCTCTCTCTCTCTCTCTCTCTCTCTCTCTCTGTCTCAAAATCAGTGACTGACTTCTTCTGGATAAATGGGTAAAAACTCCCACAGACACTAAACTCTCATAGAAGGCTTTTCCACAGAAGAGTTTAAACTGTTATAGGTGCAAAAAAGGGGACCAACTCTGTAATAATACCCATGGAATCACAATGGGATGTCATAAAAGCTCCTGTAGGTTTAATGTGGAGGTGTTCCAATACCTTTGTGCATACCATGTATAGGGACTTAAATTACTAATATAGTTGCACCAAAAGCAAGTTTTCCCAGTTTAGAAACTCCATCTCTTTTATCTGTACAATGGATTGTGTTCACTGTGTCTAAAGGGTACAATACACACATGAAAAGAGCGACTGCACATGGGAGGATCTACTTCATGTTACGCAGACATGCCCTGTGTGTGAATCTTCTGACACATAAACACAACCTTTGCTTTCTTTATATGTTCTATATTTTACGAATATTTTACGTACTGCATGTGTGTACTGCAGGCATTTCCTTTACATTTTGGGCTTGGCACGCCCAAACGCAATCACTTACTAAGCCAACCATTAACATCTGTTACCATCAAGTTCCACACACCGAACAAGAAGTTCACTGCACTGTACCACCTCTTCTCAATACAGTCGAATCCGGTTAATTGGACCACCAGTTAATTGGACCAGCCGCTTATTCGGACCGCATCCTTAAGTACCGAAACAAATCCTATGATATACGTGTAATGTTATTTGCTTATTTGGACCAAAATTCTGCTTAATCGGCCCAAATAACATGAGAGCAAATAAGAAAAAGAAGTCACATGTCGCTAAAGCAAAGCGGATCAGAGAGATATGGGAGGATTCCGGGGCTCCCAGGGAGAATTTATGCTTTTATCGAAGGTCAAGAAATTCAAAAAGTTGTGTTGACAAGAGCCCACCACTTTCTTGCTAGGATGCTAGGAAATGCATTGAAACGTTGCACCGCTATTTCATGCAGGAGGGAAATGAAGGCAGTCCCATTGCAGTTGTTTGTGGTGATTTTATTCAAATGCTGTATGTCAAGAGAACGTGTCAGATCACACTGGATAAGTTCTTCAAACGTTGACTGGAATTTAGTAAGAACTTGTTTTTTACAGTGTTATACGTCGCATGCTGAGTACCTATACATTGTGTTGTAGATCGTTTCAAAAAACTTGTTTCCAAATGTATTTTTCAATGAACAAAGTTGGTAAGCAACAGTAGTTCTCGCACAATAAAGGTTTAATAAACTTTTAATATGTTACATAAATTATAGCATGTCCCGTCTTGTAACATAGGGCCTGTTTGTTTAATCAGACCAGCCGGTTATTAGGATCAATTAACCGGAATCGATTGTATAAGAATTGTCACACATCCCGCAGGTATTTTTTATCCAATCACCATCTGGACGAGTCTGAAGTCACTACCCACCTAAACACGTAACTCAGATTTGTCCAGACAGCTTATAAAAGCCTTAAACCCTGCATCCATTTGATTATTCGATGTTGTGGCACTTCATAAAGTTCCCTTTTGCACATCATCAGCAAGTCTCACCAAAGCTCTGAACCCTAAGACCCAGAGGAGACCGAGCATAATGGAGAATTAAGCGTTCTGAATAATTTATCCCTAAAGAGACAACATTACATAAGCCACTGTCTTGTGTGTGTGTGTGTGCGCTCTCAAATTACGTCCAACAGAGTCTCACAATGGACACACACAGTTTGAGCCGACAGTAAACTGCCCGCCATAAATTGATTTTTTTTTTAAAAGGTCTCACTTATTTAACAGGACAAGCTTAATGAGGCCCCAAACAGAAAAATGACCCTTGTTCACTCTGCTGAAATACAGGACCTGTAATAACAACATGACCTCGAGCCTGGGTTTAGAGACAGGTACGTCTTTGTGTGAGAGTGTGGGTGTGTGTGAACACATGCCGTTTGCTTTGGTTTGGTATGAGTTTTAAGCCCTAGGCTTTCAGAAAGACCCTTTAAGCTCTTAAACTAAATGAAAGAGCCATGCTTCACCCTCACCCTCCCCATCTGTCTGTCTGTCTGTATCTCGATGCTGTTCCACTCTGTTTATCACGCATTCCAGACCAGCCATGTCATCACAAGGCCTTGACTGGCTGGGGGGGGGGCAAATGAGCCATAGGACGGGGCAGAGAGAAGCACGAGAGCAGGGAGGAAGAGAGAGAGAGAGAGAGAGAGAGAGAGAGAAAGAGAGAGAGAGAGTGAGAGGGAGTGAGGCTGTGACCTGGAGCCTAAAGGGGGATGGTGAGTTCAAATGAAGACCAGTTACACCCTGGGAAATGCCCATAATCCAGCTATTACAAGTCAGTGGACTAATTTACCAGCTTGATTTATATTCTACAATACTATAAACTCAAACAAATATCCTGGCTAACACCAGCAATCACACCGGCTCAACTATTATGGTCTTTTATAGGTCTCGTATCTGGATTGTATCGATTTCTGATATGATTTTAATCCCCTGCATTTGCACTTAATAGTCTTAACGCTTCTCCACTCAGTCAGACTGAAATCAGACTGCTATATCCTGTGTAAATCAGCTCACAACACTGGGCCAGTCGTTTAACAGTGTTGTTTACTTTTTATTTATTTGAGCTTTCATTTCTGTACGCTGAGAGAGAACCTTAAAAGAGACTAGACAGCTTTTAATGTTTAATGCAGATCATAATAAGTGATACAAGTGTTCAGTCTCGATAAATAGTTTGCAGTTTATTTCAGGCAGTGATATCAGGGCAAAGTTTCTCGCTTTTATCGGTTGTGTCCCCACCATGTTTGTTTGGCTGGACATCACGGATTAACGGGTCAGAATGATGTTTGGTAGCCATGTATCTTAGAGAGCATGATGCATGAACAGTTTGATATGGCTACATTAGCCACTTTTGCATCTAACAATTCTAGGGACTAATTTGAGAGAAACTACCCCAACCCATGACTCCCCCCAGCACACACACCACCATCCCCACTACCACAATAGTTTCAGGAGCTTTTTTTCACATTTGCACCGTCAGTGTGAATGAATTCAGCTTTAGACGCCTCTAAATTATTGGACCTCCTCCTTAGTAAATCCTTGGCCTTACTGTCGCTCCATTTGTCTGTGCTTTTCTTGTTTGCCTTTTTTGCATATAGACAGAAACACAATATAACTGGTTGGAAAATTAGGGGATGTTTCAAAATGAAATCCCTTTAAAACATCCCCTAATTTTTTGTGAGCAGTGGATTATTAACAGACGAGGACTTGTTAGTGAGAGTAATCACTGTTTGCATTTAGGAGCATTTTAGGTTCCTCTGCACTGAGCACGGATATAAGGTATGTGGTTTAATAAAAAATAAACAGGAAACGTGTGAAGTGGGCACAACATTAACCCTGCACGTCCTCAACAACGTCCTGACCACGTGGCAGTCTTTGTGAATGCATCCTCATGCTGAGTCAGGACAGCAAATTTACTGACCTTGTGGAGGCTGAATAACTAACTGGTGACGTTACAGAGCAAACACTGAATAAGTGTCTTTAGTTACGACTTCCATTACTCAAAGTTAATATAATTTAGAGTGCAACAACAAACAAAAGCTGGAGTGTGTGTGTAATTATTCTATTTAATTTATCAGCAGTAGTTAACAAATAATACAAAACATTTCTTCCTAAATTAAATCAACGATACTACGACGCGACTGTATTAACAGTCCATTCAAAATTTACAGCGTTCGGTTCTGCAGCACTGGAGATTATAAAAGTCCTTGTTCTGTTCTGCTGTCTTAAGCTGAATCTTACATACACCTTATGTTATATCTTACCACACAGGCTCATGCTCAATCGTTTAGGTGTGGCCAAAATGACCAAAATCCCACCACAGAATATATAATTTTATAAAATAATATACATAACAATATATTCATTTAAAAATATTTGAATGAGGCAAAAACGCGGTCCATTGAATCCATTAAATGAACATATTACGAACTGACGGGTATGTAAAAAACGTCTGTAAAGGTGCGAACACGCACGGTTTTACAACGAGGATGTTTAGACACATTTAATAATCCAATCTTAGTCTGATTTCTGCAGTTTTCTAAATATTCAAGCGCTCGTGCAAACAGCGTTCTGATCTAGAACTCAGGTTAAGAAATCTGATAGAGAGAGAGCTGGATTTGACCTCAGTAATCATATTTCTCATAGCATGTACAGCAGTTTTCTTTATGGAGTTCATTTTAATGCCACAAATCCGCAACAAAATAGATGAAACATATAACGGTAAAACACACTGCTCACAAAAATTAAGGGATGTGATATGAATTTGAAGTATGAATTTTGCAAGTTTTTGCTTTAGTTTTTTTATGATCTTCTCTGATTTTGCTCATAGCATCTGACTTTTGGCAAATTTTCACAGCGGCAGTGTCTTAAAGGAGGGGGGGGGGGTATCTTAAATCTCAATTGGTCTAATAGTGATGGAGTGGCAGCAGATGCTCTAAAAGCTGGCCACACCTACCAAAAGCTACAGTAAGCAGAAAGTTGCATTCAGCTTGGAATAAAAACACAATTTTGATCATGAGAGAGAATATGGACCAATCAAACCTTTACCAACAGGCGTGCATTAAATGTTAAAAATGTTAGCACATTTAAATGGAGCAAGCTCCTATTTTAGAATGTGGATATATTTTTATCTAAAAAGTGTTTAAACATTTTGTACTGTAATTATAAATAAATACACATAGAGCATGCACATAGACTTTTACAGAGCTTATATGTATGTGTGTTAAAAATCATAAAATATCATTGATTCCAATTTGATTCTATTCCACAACATCTCATGAAAGTCGACACCAAGTCTGAAGCAGATTCCTGGTTGAAATTCTGAATTATAATTACACTTTCTTTATATTTTTATTCATATGCATATAGACCTAAGCTTTTGTCCACACTAAGTTTAAGGAAGACCTATGGTGGAAAAGTTATAATCACTTAAATGTATAGTATCAGTCAATATCTTTATTAAAACTTACAATGCATCATTCGAACCAACTTAATTCTTTTGCATATAGTTAATGCAAAGTAATTCAATATTCATTAAAACAAATAGAAATGATGTAAACAAATCATCAAAGTATGACATAAATAATAGTTCTGGCATTTGAAATGCACACGAAACCTTTCTTAGATTGACCAACAGTTTACGGCTGCAGCATTAGAAATCAAAAGACAGATTTTTAATGAACATTATAATTTATTTGAATTTGTATTATTATAATGTGCTGTATATTGTATCATGGTTGTTGTAATTGTTAAAAGCATTCAAGCAAATGGGCTTCGTTAGAGGGGCACATGCCTGTACCAAGTAAAGTCAACAAATCTGGTGAAATTCAAAATCCAACCAAATACAGTTTAGTGTAAACGAATCCAAATTCAGTTTTCTCTAAAGTTATGCTTTCATATACGTAAAATCTGTACAAGCTAGTGCTAGATAAAAGGCAACAGGATTAAGATCTCTGTTGTCTACATCGTTTGAGCCTGGATCAGCCACAGAGCCTAAAGATTTTCCCCTGAGCAGCTGCTGAAATGTGTGGAGAAATTCACCAAATATTAAGTGACAGCTTAATCCACCTTTAATGATGGTGCGTGATGAGGCATCAGGCCATTATGTGAGCCTGCATTATTAGTAAGGGCTCTCTGTCTGAATTAGTGGCCAGTGTTTCTTCCCAGCATTCCCAGTTAAGCCTTATAAATATTTAGTGTGTCAGTGTGAATACTTCAGCTCTTCCTGACGAATGGTAAATAAATCAGCCTAGACATGAGAACACCAACTAATGATAACCGGCAGCTAACCAGTTTCACATGAGCAGGTAAACGAGCTTGCTCAGAACCACTTTACTGGATCATGTGACCAATTAAGAAGTTGTGCACCAGTGAAATAGCGGTGGTACAAAGACAGTTCGCTTGCCGAGTTGCTGAGCAGAACTACAGGACAAGTTCACTACAGGAACTACACGTCCCATAATGCCCCAGCATCTTTCCAAAAGCCTAAGCAACTAACGGTTTCAGTCAGAATCTTTTCTTTTCAGTAATCTATTGTTAAATCACTTAACACATCAATTTAGTGTTCAACTGTCTGATTTTAATGCACAGTTGTGCCCCTATGACTGACTGGCAAGCAGAGCAGTATAGCTGTGCCCCTTTAAATGATGTAAGTGCCCCCAGTACAACAATTTGTTAACTACTGGTTGTCAACAATGCACCAGTTCACTCCTTATTAGTGTATTGCAACATATTGGAAGCATCAAAATGGACTAGACTGCATAGAAAAGTGAAACCTCAGCAGTCCAATTTTTTACAGCCTCAAATTTGAACAAAATTAAACAAACACTTGTGGTGCGATCTTCCAAAGACAGTCCGGTTTAACACTTCCTGTTGGTTGTCAGAAAAGATCACATCATTATCTGTGTGTGAGCCAATACTTAAAAATTACAAAATGTTAAAGTCAATTGATCTAATCAGAAAGTCATGACGAGAAAAGGAACGACTTAATTAGCCACCTATACTGACCACCTTATGCCTAATAATAAACTCTCATCATGTTATTCTGAACATTTGTCTGTGACAATAAAATCATTTCCTCTTGATGGCAAAGGCTATCTTAAAGCCCATTAAACAAATTACTTCACAGACTGCAGCACTGTGTTTTACCCCTCCCTATCCTGTTCAGGGTCACACAGGGGTCCAAACCTATGCCAGATTTCACTCGATGCAGGCAGCGGTACACCATGGACACTGCATTAGCCAATTACATTGTACTGTAACCTTCACCATCTAACCTTATGTGTGTCAAAGTCACTTTTTCAGGGCTTGTGCTCATACTTTTGGTAATCTGGAGCGCCTACCAACTGTACCGTTTGAGACGTATATTAAAGAAAGGGTGTCATTTTGTTTTAGCAAGGGCCGGATCCACAAACCAGCAAAAATCCCATTGGCCTGCAGCCTAAAAGGACCAGAATACTAAATGTGTAATCAATTAACAAATACTAGTTAAAACTGCACAGTTCATTCAACAACAGCATTCACATAAAACTAAAGAAACCCTAGAGAGAATAAACAGGTTCTTAAATTTGACTTAAAGATATATGCTGTGGGTAATTGCTTTAGGAAGAACCTAACACTGTTCTAGGGGGAGCTGCAGAAATAGCCAGATCACCTTTTCAACCCAATCCGAGAGCAGGAATGACTCAAATCAGTTGGTTGGACAACTGCAAAGCTCGTTTAGGGGGCCGATAACAGAGGAGGTCAGAGTAACTGAAATATACATTAAAATGAAACGCAAGTTAAGCTCTGTTTAGGTTATCATCTTGATTTTTAGTAACCCTACTGTAGGCCAGTGCACTCCCTCCATCTTTCAAACAGATTTCCAACAAATGGTCTCACAGCATTTCAAATCCGACTAAAAAAAGCACATCTGGCAATTTTTAAATACAGTCAACAATTCATAGATCAAGCCAGATCCAGAGTAAATTACAAAGTTTTACAAAGTAGGCTGCAACTGAGGGTTATGTGCCTTACTCAGGGGACCAACGCTGGCAGCATGGCAACACTGGCAGCATGGAAGTGCTCAAACGTCAACCTTCTAGCCAGTAGTTCAGTACCTCAACTGTTCAGCCAGCAGATTTATTCAAATGATGGATCTCAGAGGTTTTTCTCCCTTTTTCTGTCTGAGGTAACAAGGGTGTGGTGGTTCCCAAAAGGAGGCCCAGACAAAGGTGTGTCCTGTATGGGGCACCAGTTCATAACTCAGAACTCAAGGGCTCCCTAATACACAGCCAGTTCTCAAAACTGAAACGCTCACTCCATTGCAGGTCTAGGCAGTGAAGGAGTTGCAGAACCAGGAGTCCAGGAGGATCCACCAACTCACCTCCTCTGCCTCAAACCTGTTTGTTTTTTTGTTAATTTGGTTTACATCTGATAAAATCTTACAGCTGATAAAATCCTACAAGTCAAGCAATTGTGGGTTAAGGGACCCAACTGTGGCAGCTAGGCAGTCCAGAGTCCAGTACCTTAACCGTCACCATCGGCACAAGTGGCAATTTCAATGACACATACAAGGTTGTATCAGAAGTAATTCCACAAGTCAATTAGGGCTGCCACCATTAGTCGACTAGTCGCGATTATGTCAACTATTAAAATAGTCGACGACTAATTGAATAGTCAATGCGTCGTGTTTTTTTTTTTTTAGGGTGGGTGGGGGTTTAAACTTTGTTTTTCTCTCCAAACTACGACAGTTTCCACTGCTGCGTCTGCCCTGCTGTTCTTGACGCACATGCGCAGTAGTGGAAACCGGGGTAGGCAGTCATTGGTCACACTCTATGTCAACACACGCAGGCGCAGAACAAACAATAACAGTTTAGTTCACCGGGAAGCGTGGCGTCAGATCTCAAACACGCTGAAACGCAAATGCAAGTTTACGGAGGAGCTCAAGACAAAATGTCCT
>JAVSBV010045166.1:0-11112 GCA_033117975.1 Parotocinclus spilosoma
GTGTGTGTGTGTGTGTGTGTGTGTGTGTGTGTGTGTGTGTGTGTGTGTGTGTGTGTGTGTGTGTGTGTATGTATGTACAGTGTTTCCTCGTTTATCGCAAGGGTTACATTCCAGGACCAGCCGCAATAAACGAAAATCTGCAAAGTAGGAACGCTATATTTATTTAAGTATTTCTACACTATTTTAGACGTAAAACCTGCAGAACGTTTGGCATCGTAAGGCTTGAATGAATTCAGTCTATAATGAAACTTTAACAAACAGCGAACACAACACAATATTTATTACAACACAACACAACATATATATATATTTTTTTTATAAAAATAAATATTACAATTATTAACTGAATCACTGTTTTCATCATGAGCTTTCTTAAATTTGTTTAAATTCCATGTAAAGGTGTTATATACTGTGCATGTAGCAACAGTTATTTGCTAGTGAATGTGTTTAATGAAGGAGAGAAAACAGAATGCTGAACAGCGTGAGATACCCTGTAATGGACTGTACGGTATAAAAGACACTACAGAAAGAAGTCAGATCCATTCACAGAGCAAACGTACATGATTTGCATAAATCAACCAGACAAGGCCTTCATTCAGGTTCAGTCCATGATCCATGTACTCAATTACCACCTACTCCCCTTGCACAGAAAATGATCACGGCTCATGAAAACTGCTCCGTGGTAACCACTAATAGGCTTATTTATCTATATACAACCTAGAAAATGTGCAGACGCTTCATATTCATCACAAAATGAGCACCCATGTTTTCCCCCATTCAAACAAGCCATGTTGTCGGCAGTGACAGCAATTAAAGGGAGGTTTCACCTGAGGTTGAACGTTCATTAGAAATACTGATGAGGCCACGAGCAGCCACAGCTGGCCGGGGTACGCCACTGCTTCTAATGATCTGTGGGGGCCACGTGTGGCCATCAGTGGGTAAAGACTGCTCGTTGCAGATGTGCAGTCAATTAAGGGAGTGTCAACCCCTTTTCTCATTCACCACTCCCTCCCTCATTTCCTCAGTCGCTCCCATATCACCATCCATTTTTCTCTCCACTCTAATGGAGCCTATTTTCCCAAACTGTCAGGCCCAAGGGAACAGTGGAATAAACCACATTACGCTAATGATGAGAAGGAAAATATAAAAAGCATATCAAGCTTTCATATCATTGCTAAGATGACCTGACATTGTGTTTGATATTAGGAGTGGAAGCATAAAGCAAATATATTTATGGAATCATTTAAATAATATGTAATAACGATATAATATTATGTGTATATTAGAAAACAGCTTGGTTAAGCACTTCGTGTGTAAAAACTCATACCTCTATTTCTATATTCAAATCATTCTACCTGCTTTCGGTCCTGTGGTGCGAGCCTTTTGATTTGCTTCCCTGGCCTGTTGTCTGTAATTTAGGTAGGGCCATCAGCTCTCTGCCATATACACTCTCATCCCTCATGTGTACACATTTCCCCACATGTGCATTTGCACAGGTTATTACTTCTGCGTTCAAATACATATGGACATTAGAATATGACTTTAATTTGGAGACCACTATTCATTAAAGTGGGAGCTTGTGGTTCAGGTAACAGGTTAGGGTATTAAATTACACCATATGTTGTCATGGGAATTTGCAGAGCAGGAGTATGGGTAGTGGTGTTCGACTAGGACTATGCACTACATATCGTCTATGATATTTTAATTGCTGCTTTAACTATGTGTGATCAGTCAAAAACTACTGTGGATAGACAACTGTGCATTCTATTTTGGTTTAGATAAGATGGATGGTTGCTCAAAAGGTCAGCAATCTGCAAACTATGAAGGAAATTAGTTGCTGTTAGGGACAGCTCAACAACTAGCTTATTTCACTGCCTGTGAACGAATCAATCATTCATTCATTAATTATCTTCCCACACGGGGTCACGGTATAGCCACTAGCAACTCTGGGCGCAAGGGCAAAAACAACCATAGACGGGGCGCCAATCGTAGGGCGCACACACACAGTAACATAATAAGAGACACTTTAAAACACCAGTTAACCTAACATTCATGTCTTTGGACTGTGGGAGGAAACCGAAGTACCAGGAGTGAACCCATGCAGACTTCACACAGAAAGGACCCAGGTCACTCCACCCTGGGCCTGAACCCGGGACCTTCTTGCTGTGAGGCAGCGGTGCTACCCACCTAGCCGCTGTGCTGCCACGAACGAATCACTGCGCAGAATTAATGTTAGGATTCATTTTGAGAATTAGCACAAAAACACTCAACGAAACCTTGGCGGAATCATTCCGCGATAAAGAAGAGAAAGTGTCCCGAAAGAGACTATACCAAATCTGGTGGCTGACAGAAATGGGTTCATACAACTTTTGAATATTCTGGACCCAAGAAATATTCGGGTAAGGTATTATCTAATTGGTAAAATCCCAGAAAATACAGTTTAACCTTGTTATCTAACCTACTTTAGACATGTATTATGGCTATTTTTTGCAGAGAGGCGAGTTTGGCGACTTAAAGGTCACAAAAAACATGCTAATGTGTTTCACTGAGCGGCCTACATGACTGTATACTCACATATACAATGAACACAAACACGTACGGACATGTACAGTTTCTATTCGTTTAACAAATTTGAGAAAATCCGTGATTTACGTTTGTTTCTGTAACATGCAGTTAAGTCCAGGCTGTGATAACAAATAATGTTGTACATCATCCAGCATTGTTAGTTCAGAAAAGTGCATCAGCTTGTCAATCACTTTAGGCCAAGTAAAAGACTGACACAGAGATCAACACATCAATGAACAAGCAATAACAATTAGCAATGTGGCATCAGCGAGAGTAAGCAGGGTCAAGAACCACCAGCATGGTGAGCTGCTAGCTGAGGGGAAAGCAAAGAAAGCGACCCAGTCAGTGGGATTAAAGTGACACCAACCAACGAGTCTGAGTCTGAAAACTTAGCTTAAAAAGGGAGAATTTAATTGCTAAGAAGATTTAGTTCACATTTAAAGAATAGTGGGGACGAGAGCGTAGGATGGCAGCTTTTCGAGGTAAAGTGTGTGGAGGAAAATTCATCCTGCTATCACAGGCCGTTGAGAGATAAGTCTGGCCAGATTGTTTGGCGAGGTTAGACCGTATTGAGATCGCACATCCCTAGGTTGTTTATGTAAAAGGAACATAGGCTTCTGCACATAGCTTTTTCACTAATGGTGGGCTCTATTTAAAAAGCAAAACTTCCCCGTTTTGCATCATTCAACTGAAAGACAGTAAGAGGTTGAGACAAACATATGAGAAGCAAACATGACTTCCTGCACTTCTCGTCTGGCCCTGTGGCCTCTGTTCGACAGCTCGGTTACTTTACAGCTCCCTCCTTTCCACTATTTCCCTCCTCCTACACACTCTCTTCATTTATGAGAGACAGGAGAGTTGTAGTCCATGTCAAAAGGAAAACTGTTAGGACTGACAGTTCCATCAGGCGGACATACTCACCTCGACCTGACCTGTATTCGTTAACCTCTAGTTCTCTAGGCTGTGTGTGTGTGTGTGTTAGTGTGTGTGTGTGTGTGTGTTATATACTCCTCCCATAAAGTAGGGGATATTTCAAGATGAAATACTGATATATCTCCTAATTTTTGTGAGCAGTGTATACGTGGAGCTCTACAAATCCCAACTGGATGGGCGGCCTTGCACCCCTGTGTGTTGAAGAGCCCAGCTTACAGATTTGATGTTAGAGAGCATAATTAGGGGCATGTTGCAAATAAATCTTAACGAATCGCTTTTCATGTGTGCCGTATAATCTGATCCCAGAAACAGTCTCTGCAAATCCTCCAATCTGAGGTGAAATTGAGAATAAACAACAATGTTAAAATTAACATTTAAAGCCCACATTCATGCCAAGATAATATTCTCTTAAAAAGTGACAATGTACATGTATGCAGTTATTCATAATTATCTTACAGCTGCTTTGCTTGCAAGTACATTTCCACTTGGGTCAACAACTGTATTCCATTATATTCAACTACATGCTAAATGCTACATTCCCCTCACAAATAAACGGCACATTATCTGGCAGGTTAGACAGTACAGAACACTGTTGTGTAACGCAAAAGATGCACGTTGCTGGTAACTGCATTCTTCACAGTGGCACGGAATCTGGATGATGGCAAGAGCTTCTTTTTAACCCTCGTCTCCATTCAAAAAAGAAAAGACTTCATTTTCCCTCTTGGCACACCACCTTAGCCTTACAATCGATAGTTTTCCCATTCCTTCGCCAAAACGCAACTTGGATCTGTGTGCAGCTCATATGGTGACTGTACCACATATCACTCTCCCTCATGTGCTGGAAGTGATTAAAAATTGGAGCCAGGCAGCACTATTGATTATGAGCGAAAATGTAATCATTTTGTATTAACACGAGCCCCTCACCCCCTCAGCACCCTATTCTGCCAGCAGGGCCCAGGGAAATTAATGTGCTCATACAGTGATTAAGAAAAATATAAGTCGTTGCTTGCTTGGCCCCTTTAGACAGAGGTGCATGTCCCTTACAGTCAGATAATGCTGTTAGAGAAGAAAGCATTTTTTAAAATTACATTACAGTCCGTATTAGACAGTTTATTTTAATCACTATCCCTCATTTCTAGTAGACCCCTCACAAAAATTAGGGGATATTTAATTATGGGATATTTCATTTTGAAGTATCCCCTAATTTTTGTGAGCAGTACATTTATTATTGGCAATGGCACCTTTTTAATGGATGGTAGATTTCGGTTTTTAGCTATATCTAATTCTGCCAGTTACATATTTTATCACTTAAAATGAAAGGCAAGACATAAAACCACACCACAAGAAACATATATCTTCTAATCACATCTATTTTCTAAGTGCATCAAACGCTTTTATGATACAATCTAATCTTGACTTCTAAGAACTGTTCACTTATGTATGTGTCAATTTAACAGCAAAATAAATAAGTTGCATATATGTATGTAAACTGTATACACATGTATATACATTCATGCACCTGTCCATATGAGCAAAGTCTGTTCGCTTTAAGGGTCAGGGTCTTAAATAAAAAAAAATGTCTTATATACATCTAGTTTATGCTTGAATGAAAGAGAACTAATATAAGTGAAACCTTTGACACTTGCTGACAGAAAATAACAGGCAGAAAACATGACAAGTTTTTGTTTTCAGCAAGTGTTTCAAATATTATACAAGAAAAAATATAATTACTGTATAGCACAGTATATACTAACCAATGTTTTATGAATAGTATAGCTTAAAATGAAACAATATGTGCAAAATATCCATTCTAATATGTGACTATACTGTAGTCCATATGGTCATTAAATGGCGCATGCCTGTACTAGGGCTGACTATTGTTTTTTTAATTTTACACCATTTAACATTGGTAGCAAAACACATTCTATATTAATAACAAATATGCAATCAAAAGCTAAATGAAAAGAAGGAAAATGGGGAAAAATAGTTTTCAAAAGTGTTGAAAACTATTGAAAGTGCAATAATGCAATGTCCAAAAGGAATTAAAACACTGATAACCTGATAATAACCACAATGCTCAGCAAATTATATTTATCTGTGAATGTAATATATGACAGAAACAGTAATGCCATAATTGCATCCAAAAGACTAAAAAGATGAAATGACTGAAGGTTTATTTCCAACTAGTACCAGAGCCACTCCATAAGGAGTCCTGGCATAACTGTCACAGATATGTGAATGCTAAGGATGGCATGGATGGATGGCATCAGGCTCTACACTAAACAATCTCAGGTAAGCATATTTGTATAGCCATCATTCCCCACTGCATTTTATCAATAACTTCTCCGATTTTGGTCGTTTTTGCTGTTACAAATAACAGCTTAAATAAGAACAGCAATTCACCATTTATTTATCAATAAACGGTTAGCAAATCTGTTAAGTAAAGTCTGAATATGCTGAGAACTGCTATTTTGGTAACCAAGTCCTATGGGATACTCATAGTCCCCTGCCACACTCCCAACCCCCCACAAACTCCCAGACAGACAGACCCGGCACCAGTTCCTCTACCACTATCCATTCTTCCAAAAGCATGTAAATTAAAGAAGCTTAGAGGCAGCTCTGAGTGCAGACTTGTGTGGCTACATCACTGTGAGAGGCAGATAAAGGAGTTCACAGCAGGATGCAGGTGGAACTTCTGCTGCCCATCACACAGGCCTGTCAGTGCCAGGGTCATAATTATAGCCTACAGTCAAAGGATATAGTGCAAACCACACAAGGCCATACACCCTCCCCTACCATAACCTACTTCTCCTATGTAGCCACAATAATGAATGCTGATGCCCCACAGGAAAACAACCTGTGGCACTTTATTACGGTGTGGGGATATTTTCCCATCCTGTTACAGATTCAATAAATCTAAAGCAAGCACCGCCCATCAAAAAAGGGCATTTAGGCAATAATGCATTTTTGATGAGGTGAGGTGAAGGGACCAGCCCAAAAGGTGAGACAAGGCACAGTCGGGAATATTGTGTTCATTTTGCACCAGAGCCAAGCTGTGCAGAGCTCATAAAAGTAGCGGCTGAATAAATAACTCGGATGAATAATAAATGGATGGCAGCCAATATTTGTAATAATAGTTTCATAAAAGATGCATTTGTGAAAAATGTAGCCAATTTCCTACAGAGAAACATCTCATCTTACGAGATTGACTATAAAAAGACTGAGGTCAAAGTTAAATACGATCTTAAAGTGTTCTGAATATGGGTGTTTATAGAATTTAAGTCCCCATGTGAGAGATATTGCTTGGTAAATCAAGAGAAAACTGACATTAATGCAGACAAACGTTACAGTCAGGAAAGCTAAAATTGGTGACAAACAGCAGAGGAATGTTATACATACTTGTGGTGCAGACAATGTTTAATAATGTTAATGTTTTAAAAATACTGCTTAGGTATTCAATTATGAAGGCGAAGGCTCTGACACATTAGCATGTATTAAGTGTGTTAAGTGCAGAGATTGTGGTAGTCTAGCGGTTGTCAAGATGCCACAGTTGGGTTGGGTCCCTAAGAAAGGCCCTTAACCTACCATTGCTTGGATTATAAGACTGTATCGCTCTGTATAAGGGCATCTGCTAAATTCCATAAAGGTAAAGTGCGTAACGATAAACCCTCACTGGACAATATTAGGTACGCCTCGTTACTACCAGGTTGGACCATCTTTTATTCAGAACTGCCTTTTTGTGGCAAGCATTCTGGTGCTCTGTTTAAACTTGAGCACATAAGCACAACACCTTGTTATACCGAGTTGCTGCCATTTAATTAGCTGTTTTTTTGTACAGTATACTGGCTACTGAAAATCATCCTTTGAATGGCCACTTATGAATATATGTTTCATTATGTACACGTTTAATCTTCAGTGTGATTTTAAAAATGTTTTGGAAAAAACAATATTATGGTAAAGAAAAAAATGATTGGTCCCCTGATATTACAAAAAATTTTTTGCTTTAACCCATTAAAAACCATGATCCCCATTTGGGGATCGAGTGCTTTAACTCGCCTACTAATGGGATGAGATGGGATGTAGGCGGACAGAAATAAAGTTAAAAATGTTCAGAAAAAAATGTGTCTCTTTCAGCTTAGAATAGCTAAATTGGGAATTATTTGGCAACTATTTCATGCACAGTTGTACAATTTTTGTGGTAAGCTGCAACTAACTTCTCTCTTCAAGTCTACCCATAGGTTTTTTAATCGTATTTAGGTAGAGGCTCTGACTTGGCCACTCTGGGATATTAATCTTTTCATCCTTAAACTACTATATCATTTTTGGCAGTGTTGAGGTCTCCATGTTACACCGCCATGCTTCACGATAGGTGTTTGGTGTTTTTTTGCTGTGTTTGCTTTTTGCCAAACAAACTGATTGGAATTCAACCCAAAAAGTTGACATCTTTGTATTAGCTAACTTTTGTTGCATGGCATTAGAAGCACAAATGAAAAAATATTTTTTTACCTTCCTGATTTACATGCCAGCTTTGAGCACAATTTTATTTTAGAGATTTTAAGTCACCTAAAAAAACAACATACAGTCCCAGTCATAAATAAAGTCCATCAAAATTGACATCTTTAAAGCTTCCCTGATCAACAGCTTCTTGCTTCTGTCTTCCAGGTTCAAAGCATGATTTAGGCAAGGTGTTGATGATGCCATTTTCAATTTACACTTCCTTATTGCTAAGGTACAACACTACGTACTCGTATGAATGCGTGTGTGTGTGAGAGGAGGTAAAGGCATCGACATTACAAAGTATATTAACAGTAAATCAACAGTAAATTGCACATAGGGCTTTTCAAAAGGGTGTGAAGACAACCCAGCCATCATCCTGCTACTCACAAATGCATTTCCTCCCACGGTGCTCATCGAACGCCAACCAGATGTCTTGGCACACTACGACTTTCAATTTCCCCCCATACTCTGACAGTAGAGAACTTCACTCGGATCAGCTATCCATCAGTGGCGAGAACTAAATTGAAGACAGCGCAGGCAGTGGGGAAAGACTGGGGTCTATCTACTGTCATGTTTAAAGTGCAGTGGGGGAATTCATTATAGAGCTCGAGCAATATGCTGCAGTAGTGATTTGGGGAAAAAATGCTGAATTGTAAATATTAATGCATGCATGAGCAACTGAAGGAGGAAAATAATTGCATGCTATAAAATGTCTGCATAGCTACACCTCATTCCAACACCTTAACAACTTATGTAGGGAACTGGTTAACAGCTGGCTTGGCAAACTAGCCAAAGCAAACATCACAGAAAAAGAGGACTGATCATAGAACCTTTCATTGTCTTATTAAGAGAAAATACTTTTTTCTCTTTAAAGTCCATATTTTAAAATATATTTATGTATATATTTTGTTGCTTTTGTTGTTCATGTACACAATCAATTTTGACTATCCAAATACACGAGTTCTGAAAGATTTAAATAAAGAAATTCTGAGAGGTTTATTTCCTTTATTTCTTGTGGGATAATTTCTACATGTCCCAGCATTGCGTACGGTAAGATTTTAGCTTTAGCAATGTTTAGACCACCTGGTATGTTATCTGTACACTGGACCAAGTTTGTTCACTGTATACTCTTCATGCATCTTGCTCACTGTGTTAATTAGGCAATATTTTCTTAAAGCTACTGGTGTGAATAGTGGGTTAACCCTTTAAGGACATATATTTGTCCCACAGTTTTAAAAGGGATGCCAAATGCGACTGAAACAACCTAAACCAGTCAGATTTGTATGAAACCACTCTGTACGTCACTAACTTTATATGAAAAGGGTTGGTTTCGATATGTATGCGCTAGTTTCATTGTCAGATTAAAAGAAATTCTGTGCCATTGTTGCAGTCCTGAAAGTGTTAAGGTAAATATTAGAAGAAGAAAAAAAAACTCTTACTTTATACCAAAATTTAAAGTAGTAGAAGTTTGGGTAATATCCGAATGTATATTGTGGTTTTGTGCACTCAAGGACTGCAAAGTTTCTAAAACAAATGCACTTTATAACACCCACAGATGGACTAAGAACAGCCCTAGATGGGGTGCTAATTCATCATAGGGCACACACACATTTGGACTCCAAAGGCCACTTTAGAGACACCAATTAGCACCAATTAACACCCTCTTTGGACTGTGGGAGGAAACCGGAGTATCCAAAGTAAACCCATGCAGACATGGGGAGAACATGCAGACTCCACACAGAAAGGGCCACTTCACCGTGGGATTGAACCCAGGACCTTCTTACTGTGAAACAGCAGTGTAACCCCCAAGCCCCCCAATTGTCAACAAAATAATGGAATTAACCCATGTCCCACACCCTTCTACACCAAAAGGTTTTATTACATGTCCTCACACTGAGTTCCAGCGTAACATGTTTCATACCAGTGTCCGATATGCCTTTTTCTATTCATCTCATATCAATTTATACGTGACATGATCAGATTGTGCATTACAAATAAGTTTTAGACTGGGTGCCACTGCAACAGTATTTATAAATACAATTATTTAAGCATTAAGTCAGCATTAAAACAGAAAATCTAAAAATAGATTTATTAATCTGTTTAGTTCTGCCTTAGAGCACAACTGGCCATGATTTCTAATTAGGAGGAATGTCAACCCTGTATTCCGTAATCATAACTGTCACTAACCAGGCATCTACTATCTGTGAATTAATGTGCACATAAATAAGCAATTAGAAACTGATCCAAGCTCACCAATTTGTCCAATAAATGAGCAAGACCTACAGGGCAGAAGTCGGTTTCTGTTAGACCACATTCCCATGGCATAATATGAAATGATGCCGGATTATCATTTGTACATTGACACTATGATTTTATACAAATTGACAGAGTTGCTGTTGTGCAGAGTTACACATTTTGAAACTGAAAACACACCCAAAAAATATTCATTATCTTCCGCTTAATCCACATGGGGTCGCGGGCCAGCTGGTGCACACCCGGTAACTGGTAACCCGGTAAGGGCAGAAACAACCATAGATGGGGCGCCAATTTATTGTAGGGTGCACACACACACACACAGTCACGCATTAAGGGCCAATTTCAGACAGTACAGACCAGCATCAATTCCAGTTTTTAAAATATTTTTAAAGTCAAATAAATTCATGTATTAAAACATTTGAATATTTTTGACATACCAGATGTGGTACAATTTCTTTAAAAAAATAATGTTGTTTAATATAGTTCTTGTATTTATATCATAACACACTAATTAATTACATGCAAAATTTGGATTTAACAAAATATAGTTAATGGTCTACTACCAACAATAAAAGATTTTAATCATGTTTATTGTTGTACTAAAAATGTTATATCTGTAAAGTGACATCATATAGCAGTGTATCAAGTATCTGGGAAAACATTTGGATAGTTTGTATTGAATATAATTTGTAAAATAATTAATTAATTAATTAATATAAACATGTAGATGCTAGCACACACACACACACACACACACACACAGCTCACCAACATAAGGGGATATTAAGTGAATGGATGTATCTAAATGAAATACAGTCGATTCCACTTAATGGGACCACATTGGGGCGCGATGGTTTTGGT
>JAVSBV010045186.1:0-10000 GCA_033117975.1 Parotocinclus spilosoma
ATATAATATAATATAATATAATATAATATAATATAATATAATATAATATAATATAATATAATATAATATACAATAAAATAGAATAATATAAAATAAAATAAAATAAAATAAAATAAAATAATAGAATAGAATAGAATAGAATAGAATAGAATAGAATAGAATAGTTCCTGTAGTTCTGCTGGATTGAGGTCAGTGGGTGCTGGAGGAACGTTGGCTCTGTTCCAGTAGACGAGGACGTGACTCCTCACTCCTAACGAGCAGCTGGTTATTAATCACATCATGATGATGGCGTCATTAAACCCCACTTCTCTTCACACTAATTAAGGAGCGATGCAGTCGGCTGATCAGAGGAAGTGTTTGTGCTTTTAATTAAAGCTCCCATGAGGACGGGTCTGATCAGGTACGGGATCACGCGGGGTGGGCGGGGTGTGCGGGTGGGAGGGGTGGGAGGGGTGGAGGCGTGTCCTCGTTTGTTTATTTAAAGGTACACTAATAACTGGATCTGTCACCTCGTCCTTTCCGTCTCATTGAGATGCTGCTCAGGTTTGTGGGATCTAAAACACACAGAACGGATCACTGTCTCAGAGCAGCTTCATAAACCTCCTCCAGGTCCACAGCACTGACTGAAAACTAGGGCAACAGTGGCAAGGCAAATCCCCAAACAGTATTGTGTGAAGAATGGAACTGGTACCAGTATATGAACATTAATTGGAATTTAGATCTCACATTCCAAAGACATGCATTGGGAGAGTTCGTGTGTGACCGGGGGGCGGCTCTCGCCTTGTGCCCTGTCCTGTGGGCTGAACGTTCCCTCCTGTGACCTAGAACTGGATTAAACAGAGACAGGAAATGGCTTTTTTTCAGCTCCGAATGCCTGTAAGAAATCAGCCTCTCTGTTAGTGGCATCGTAACTCGTGCCCCTCTTATGCCCAAAGCTGGCACCGTTATTCCAACAACCCCTGCTCCCGAACCCATCTGCTCCCGAGCAGCACGAACAAAAAGGCGAGCAGAGCCAGAGCTATTTTCTCCTGAACAATGGCCGTCCAGCATATGGTTCCTCACCCCGTGGTTCAAGGAATCCAAAAAAACAACAACAACAACAACAACAAAAAACACAGCGCACGGTGCCAGTGCTCAGCTCAGCAATGTGCCAGTCTTAAGCAGCCATGTGGAGCTCGTCCAATGTCCTAATCAAAAGAAAAGAAATAAAACAAATCCAAAGAGTATTTAAACAGAATATGAGCTCAAACATCCCATCACCTGGATCAATGATCTAAGAGTAACAGCTTATAATGCTCAGATAAGCCTCAGAATGCCCACTGCTAAGGACGGTGGAAGATCTGGGATTATGCCAAGGTTCTGAGGTTCTAGAGAGCATGATCTGATAAACACCCGACCCGACCCCGACCCCGACCCCATACCGTGATAGACCCTGGCTTTTGGACTTGTTCCTCATAACAGTCTGGATCCTCCTTTTTTTATCTTTGGTTCCATTAAAGATCTCTAATCCTGATTGGTCTCCACGGTCCACAGTTTTCATAGTGAAGGTCCATCCTAGATGCTTCCAGATGAGCCCAGAGAAGTGGGCGGAGCTTCTGGACATGTTTTTTGGCACAGTAAAGTTATAAGTGGTGTTTGTGAATGTAACTCTGGATTCTAGAGCTTGATAAAGCTTGGATAAACGAATCCCTTACCCATGTGACGGTCCTGAGGGAGGGGAGAGAGATCACCCCTGCTCAGTTTAGTTTTTAGGACTGAAATTCCTCCAGATTTGTCATTTTTTAATGATATTATGGTCTGTAAAGGAAGAGATATAGTTACAGGAAATCTTAATTAGAGGAACCTCGTTTGGTGATAAACTGGAGGGAGTTCCTCTGATCATCTTTACACCTTAGACACTCAGCCTTTTCCCGGAAGCTCCTTTTGGAACCCGATCAGGATTAGAATCGGCTGTTTGAAATCATTATTTAGTTTTTTTAGAGCCGGTGTCATTGGGATGAACTATCATAATGATATCGATATCAAATGTTTTTTTTTTAATTCTTTTGAGCATCTTGGGTTGTTTAGAGCAACAGGTTCTAATCCAGTTTATTTTTATATTTCTTTCTGCTCATTCCGTGCCCAGAGAAGGCATGGTGTGGGCGTCAGCATTCCCTGGGCTGTGTAGCCAGGCCGTCATGGGTCAGGGTTCGAGCTTGTGCTCATGGACGATGATGCCAAACAGGTTCTCCAGGGGGCAGTAGCGAGCGATAATTGGGCTGTGTTATGGATTTAGGACTGTGCCCGTGTCGGGGTCAGCATTGGAGTGAAACGTCCGGTCCTAAAGATTCAGAAAGGAAACCATGTGTGAAAACATCGAGTAAAAAAGAAGAGCTCTCGTTTGGAACGGGAACATTTCAGACAGGTTGAGGACGTGTGTGTGTGTGTGTGTGTGTGTGTGTGTGTGTGTGTGTGCGCTCTGCGGGTGTTGCATTTTCGCTGATTATCCAGCCCCACACCTTCTCGCTCAGATACCTCCTAACACAAAGAGGATGCAGATCTACCCCAAAGCGTGGTAACCATGGTTACAGAAGCTCGCCTATTCCCGGATTTATCCGATCAGCCAGAACGCCCCGGCCGCTTACCAATATAATAACGCTAAGCTCTGGGACGTTCCGGATGATGGAAACGAAACACAGAAGACCCGAGAGACGCATGGTCATGGACAGACGTCTGGGTCTGGTCTGGGGCGTCCTGTTTCACAGGGCTGGCCGGGCGGTACATGATGGCACCGTTTATCTGGGGACGTAACGGTACCTGGATCAGGATGGACTATGGGTCCAGACCTTCTTCTGACTTGGGAATGCATGGTAACCTCTGAAGTTATGGACCTTACCCATAAGACCCCCAGTGTATTAGAGGGGATTTATCAAATCATGGCAACCGGTCGCAAAGCGCAGTTGGTTTCGTGTCGACATATTTGTGTGCTGCAGAGGTGAGTTCTGGCCCTTTTGGCCTTCCGTACTACTGGGCATGCTTTTCTCTTGCTGCAGGTGAGGAGAACTTACTGGCCATCCTGAAGCGCCGATGGTGGAAGTACCTGATTTTGGGTCTGATCGATATCGAGGCCAATTACCTGGTGATCAAAGCGTACCAGTACACCACTCTGACCAGCGTTCAGGTAAAGCTCCCCTCGTTAGCCACTCTGGGGGCGTAGAACGATCATCCCTAACGAGGATTTCCCCCTCTGGCCTCCCAAACCTCCCAAATTCAGACGCCCCTGGCAGGGCAGATAAAGCTGCTTATCAGGTGTAACATGTGGCTGGACGTCTGGACGTCTGGACAGCGGGGCTTATTTAAGCCACGGTCTTCACAGTGCCCAGATCTTAATCCTGGGACGAGATGGAACAGACCAAAGGAGGTCCAGTGGGACCTGGGGAGGGCTAGATGGGTATCTCTAATAAAGTGGCCGTTCAGTGTATGTGGTATTAGACGTGTTGTGTATTCAGACTTAGAAATGGATTTAGGGATTAAAGGGGATTAAAGCGCATCAGAGTTTGTGCTTTAGAGAACAAAAATAATCATAATTTCATTATCTGTTTATTATTTATTATAGCGTAATTCTATTTCTATCCCATAATAAGATCTGTATAATTATTATAATTCTTCATTATAATTATGGACCTGAACACAAAACAAACCCGTGTGTATAATCTATAATCTATATTATATAATATAGAATTTATTTATCCTTTTATTTCTGTCTTATTTCTTTCTTTTTTCCTTTTTCTTTCAAGCTTTCATTTTTCTTTTACATTTTTACTTTAATTGTTTCTTTCATCCTTCTTATCTTTCTTTATATATATTATATCCATTTTTACTTTCTTTTCAACTCTCTTTTCTTTATTTCTTGTTCTTTAAATATTTATTTATTTTTCTTTAAATATTTCTTTCTTTCTTTTTCTTTAAATATTTCTTTCTTTCTTTCTTTTTCTTTAAATATTTCTTTCTTTCTTTCTTTTTCTTTAAATATTTCTTTCTTTCTTTCTTTCTTTCTTTTTCTTTAAATATTTCTTTCTTTCTTTCTTTTTGCTTTCTTTTTCTTTAAATATTTCTTTCTTTCTTTCTTCCTTTTTGCTTTCTTTTTTCTTTTTCTCCTTCCATTATTCCTGTCTTTTTAGCTCTCTTTGATTTTTCTCTTATTTTATTTTATTTTTTTTTCATCTTTAGCACTGCTTGTTTTTCTTTCTTTTTTTCTTATCTTCTTTTCTCTTCACCACTTTTTGTTTTCTTTTTTTTTTTTTGAATCCTCCCGTTTTTCCTTTCCCCTCTTTAGCCCCTCAGCATTGGGACGGCCCCGCTCTGACACTTCCTAATCAGCTCAGAGGAGTGTCCTAATACTTTAGTCCCTATAGTGACGGATACATTAAGAGTATCTATGTGTGTATTTATTACCTGTAGTGAATGTATATGCGTATATGAGGTGATCATCCTGCCCCTCGCTAGGTTAGCCAGTGATCTTCTCTGTGGTTTGGATCTACAGTTGCTGGACTGTTTCGTTATTCCCGTCGTGCTCCTTCTCTCCTGGTTCTTCCTGCTGGTGAGGTATAAGGTGGTACACTTCATGGGCGTGGGCGTGTGTCTGCTCGGAATCGGCTGCATGGTCGGGGCCGACATCCTAGTGGGCCGTCAGCAGGGTCTGGGTAAGGCCACACACACACACACACACACACACACACACACACACACACACACACACACACACACACAATATGAGATAGGAAATAGGAAAATCCCTAGATGTTACAACCTGGTTAGAACCAAAGCTCAGAAAGAAACATGACCTGCTTGAAGGGCTTCTGAGTTTCCACAAGTCATGAGACCTTGGTCTGTGGTAGCCCAGCAGACCAAGGGTGCCCCTGTACAGCATATCAGCTCAATTGTCCCAATAAACGCTCCTTATTGGTCTGAATGATGGCTCCTCTCGTTTGTATCCTGCTTCTAAAGACACGAGATGCCAGGCCAACGCTCGCCGTGTCTTGGCACCAATGCCAAGTAGGCACCTTCCCAGAGTGGTTCAGAGGCTCCTGTTTCCATTTCATCAGACCGTCCCTGAGATATCACAAACGCTTCTCCTATCCACAGGTGACCACAAGCTGCTGGGGGACCTGCTGGTGCTGGGTGGAGCCACGCTGTACGGCATCTCCAACGTCTGTGAGGAGTTCATTGTGAAGAACTTGAGCCGCGTCGAGTTCCTGGGCATGATGGGACTCTTTGGTTCCTTTTTCAGCGGCATCCAGCTGTGAGTTCCTTTTTTTTAAATATCTTCTCTGAGCTTCTACTACTGGTCGAGAAGATTGGATTAAGTTTGAATGGACCCAATGTCCGACCCAACCCAGCGTCAGGTCCAATGAGCTCTGAGACATCAGGAAACAAACCTGAACTTTTGGTGAAAAGAGTTCTGGACCAGTACCTGGACCTTTGGTGTCAGAATCTGGACTTGATGGTGGTAGTGATCTGAAATGAAATGGATGGCATCTGAGGAAGGGTATGGGGTGAGAAGAGGGACGAAGAGGGTTCCTGGGCCCATTCTGGGGCACATGTCATGTCCTGCAACTAATACCAAACAAGCTTCCAAAAGCTTCCAGCTGGAGATACGGCATCCAGCTGATCTCCTCCCTCAGAGCATGAAGCTCTGAATCCACAAACATCCATAATCCTGCTCTGTTTAACCAGCAGGAGGGTTTATCCAGGCCAACTGCTCCATGTTTGGGGTAATTAAAGGTTCATTCAGCTGACAGGAAGAGGCGGGACTGAACGGAAGGTGTGTGTGTGTGTGGGGGGGGGGGGGGGGGTGTCAGGGGGGGTTTCTGGAGGGGGCTGGTGTTGTTGTTCCTTCAGTCAGAAATCTAGAGGGGTTCTGTTTGGGTTCGAGTACGGAGGCCTCAGTCCTGCCTTTTCTATGGAAGGACACACAAGAACCCCAAAGTGCTGGAGAGCCATCTCATCCGGTCACCCCTAATAGTGATACGAGGGGCACTAAAGGCTCAGCGGTATGTCCAGGACATCGCTACCTCTGTTGGGTACGGCTTCCAACCGATCTCCACCAGATTGGACAAAATCCGATCGATGACCAATTGGGCATTAATGGGACCAGCTGGGACGCCAGTTTGGGCAACCTTTTGACCCTAAAGCCGACTATTGACCCTAAAAAGGATCGTTCCTTATAATAGTTGGGGATTTTCCTTACCGCTGTTACCCTAGGTAAGGAAACGAGACTGTGGGAGTGTGGTTTTACGTTGTGAAAACAAATCTAGAACTAAATTGGACTCGACTGAACTCACTGATGCAACAGGATCGTAATCCAGTCATGCCGTTTAAAAAAAACCCCGATCCTAGTCATTCATAATTTACAGAAAAAAGTCTCGCTCTGTAGGAACAATTCCCAACACCTGCAGGTCTGGCCAGAGAAATGTCGACGTTAAAGGAAGGAACGCTCTTTAAATCAGTTCTTAATAACGTTAATTAACGAGAACGTTAATGAATGAAACGTAAAGTACGATTTCCGTCCTTTTATGAGCCGATGGGATTTGATCTTCTGTTTCAGAGCCATCATGGAGCACAAGGAGCTTCTGAAGGTGCAGTGGGACTGGCAGATAGGTAATACCCGCAGGAAGCCCGGGTACTGGCATATGGGGGCACCCCTGGTCAGTGCCATGTCACTACAAAACCAACCCGACCCAAGCAGATCAGGTGCAACGGGTTTTATCCCGTAACCATTTCCTCTTCTCTAATCCATCTCTTTATGGTGCTTCCATTGGTGCTTCTACAGACGCTCTTTAACACGAGTGACGGGGATTATTTCATTATTTGGCAACACCCCATCCCCATCCTGTTACGCCAGCGCTGGTGCTGATAGAAGCCCTCGCTGACCTTCAGTCCTTCGTGACGTTACGACTTTTTAGAGCATAACGCTGAGATTATGTGATATGATATGAGGCCAATCCTAAACTGAGCAAGTCTAGGGCGACAGTGGCAAGAAAAAATTGCCTGAATGTAGAAGAAGGAAACCTTGGGAGGAACCAAGACTCATAAAGAGCCGACCTGCTTGGGTGGTCCAGAAATCAGACACAGATGAGATGTTTATTGGAATTCTGATTGGTCCAAAAGCTGCTGATGATGATGATCATGATGAGTCGTTCCTGTTCCTCCTCTGATTTTTAGGGTTACTCTACATCGGGTTCAGTGCTTGTATGTTTGGACTGTACAGCTTCATGCCGGTGGTGATTAAGAGGACCAGCGCCACCACGGTGAACCTCTCCCTGCTCACCGCCGACCTCTACAGCCTCTTCTGTGGCCTCTTCCTCTTCCACTACAAGGTCAGGACCCTGGTGACCTTTCATTAGGATGCTGGAAGCATTTTCTTCAAGGAATTTGTTTCCCCTTGGGTGCAATGTTTCTGGGCCTCGGCCTGGATTTGTAGGTTCTTCATATGTGTGGAATTTTCTAATGCATCATTGTGGTGGAAGTGGTACGAGATTTTGGGGTGTTCCTTGCCGTTTATTTGATATTTTGGGAATTTTGATTCTTTAGTGGATCTTTTATGGAATGTTGTTGAGGGGTTTAGGGATTATTTCATTTGTTTTTCTTATTGATTTTTATTTGTTGATTTGTAGATTCTGAGTTGGTGTTTGTTGTGATTTAAGTGCTTCTTGGTGAGTTTTTGCCAAATCTGTTGGGATTTTGGTGGATTGGGTGGAGCTTTTTAGTGTTCTGGTGAGAGTTTGGAGGGATTTGAGTAAATCTGTTGGGATTTTGGTGGAATGTTGTTGAGTTTTTTATAGATTTGGGCGAAAGTGTTTGTGGGATTTCATAATTAGTTGATTTGTAGGTTCTGGGTAAGTGGTTGATTTTTGGTGAGATTTTGGTCATTCTGTTGACATTTTGATGGGTTTTTGGTGGATTGGGTAGAGCTTGGTGGTTTTTTCGATTGGTTTTGAGGGTTTGTAGATCCTGGGTGGGTATTTGTTGGCATTTAAGTTGGATTTGGTGAGATTTTGGTGATTCTATTGGGATTGTAGTGGATCTTTGGTGAAATGTTGTTGAGTTTTTTATAGATTTGGGTGGAAGTGTTTAGGGGATTTCATGATTAGTTGATTTGAAGATTCTGGGTACTTGGTTGCCATTTAAGGTAAGATTTTTGGTGAGATGTTGGTCATTCTGTTGACATTTTGATGGTTTTTTGGTGGATTGGGTGGAGTTTGGTGGCTTTTTAAATTGGCTTTGAGGATTTGTAGATTCTGGGTGAGTGTTTGTTGGCATTGAAGTGGGATTTGGTAAGATTTTGGTGAATCTATTGGGATTTTAGTGGATCTTTGGTGGAATTTTGTTTTGGAGTGTTTGTTGGCATTGAAGTGGGATTTGGTTAGACTATGGTATGATTTTGGTAGATCTGTGTCTGATTTTAGTGGATGTTTGATGGAATGTTGTTTAGCTTTGGGCTGAGTTTGTGTGTGGGAGTTTTGTTTTTGTGATGGGTTGGGCTTGTCGGTTGCAGCTGGGCATTCGTTGGCATTTAGGGCATTTTAGTGCTATATAATGTATATAAAAAACAACAAATGTTTTAACTGGTTGATCAGTTAATTTATCCATGTGTAAGATTTTGAAGGTTACTTTTATCCAGCTCGACGTTGCACTTTTTGGCACGTTTTCACATTGTGTAGCTTAATTGGGGAGAACGTGATTCCTCACAGGAGATCCCAGCTCGGGTTCCGCTGAAGCAGACCCAGACGCTGATGCAGCAAAGTACAAAACTAAAGTGAGTACTTCACTTTAAAAAGAGCCGTGCTGGATTTGGGATTGTCCAGAGCTACGGCTGCTGCTTTCTGTACCGATTTAGGGATCAATACGAGCCGGGGCTTTTGTTCAGTTTAATGCAGTCCTTTGTCTCAATTCCCAAAGCAATAACGTAGATACGGATCATAAGACGCTAAGATACAGCCTCATGTAAAGAAGCAGCTCCTTGTGATGGATTTAAATCTGTGGTCGGCTACAGTGCTGGATTATACGGATTAACACGGGGCGACAGTGGCAAGGAAAAAGCCTAAAAGTTATAAGGAAGAAACCATGAAAGGATCGAGACTTTAAAAAGGGAACTAAAGCAAGATGGGTACCAGGTGTGCCCCCTCTCAGCTCGGTTATGATCCAGTCCTTACCTCCTCCTCCTCTGCTTTTGACACTTATGGCGTTCCATAAGGTTCTAATGTATGTTACAGCTATCATGCAGGGGCACCCCGGGTCACTGACCTAGCCCCATGACCCAAGGAGACATGCAAGGGACTTAATGGTCCCAGTACCACCCATTTCTGTCCCAGTTATAATACTGGTTCTGGTCGTCCCTTTGGGTCGAGCAGTCATGACCAGGTCCAGTCCCCTTTTCACACTTACTGTACTCTAAATATTGCACTACTAAAGGTCCGGACCTTGTGTCTGCAGGATGCTTGGCTCTCATGACCTTACTCGGGGGCACCCCTGGTCCAGCCAATCTTTTATTTAAATTATTATAAATAGTATTGCCTTATATTTTATTGTTCAATAATTTATTTTAATGTGATTAGATTTTCTAATATAGTCTATATTATATATATATTATTATGTTTATTTTATTGATTATTTTATATGATTTATTTATGTATTATTTGATCGATTTTTTTATAACTAAATGCATTATATATGTTATTGCCTTTACTTTATAGCATTAAATTCATTTTTTTATTTAATCTCTTTATAAATGGACATTTTCTTTAATCTGTTAGTTTATTTATTGTTGTATTTGATTTTAGATTATATTCTCTATTTTATTTATTGCATTCTTAGTCATTGTTTGTTATATTCTATTTTCTAATATATATAAATATATTTAAATATATATCCCCAATAAAAAGATTGTCATTTTTGTGAGTGATTTTATATAAAGTATAATAATAAAATAGAATAAAAAAAAAAAAGTTCATAGATACTA
>JAVSBV010045197.1:0-11110 GCA_033117975.1 Parotocinclus spilosoma
AATAGGATTTGTTTCGGTACTTTAGGATTTGGTCCGAATAAGCGGCTGGTCCCATTAACCGGAATCGACTGTATTTGCTGTAATCCATTAGTCCATCTCAAAAACCGAGAGAAACCTGTTCCAGCTTTTGTAAGAATGCTGGTGCATTATGGGAAATGTAGTGCCGGTAGTAAATATGTGTGGTGTGTCCTGCAGTGCTGCTCAGCAATCAAGGATACAATTTTAATCAATTTTAAAATGTTATTTAAGCAGGTCTAATGCCCATGTGAAGAACCTCAGTTCAAAGGGTGGCCAAAAATCCAACTCTATACTATTCACTGCTCAATTCCACCATTTTGATAACATTTCTAAGAACTAAAACAACTACTTCACCCTGATCTGGGTCGTGCTGAGTCTAGGCTCATGGTAAGAACACAAGGGTGACAATCCATCACAGGGCATGAGTAACCCACATCCAGAGGCAACATACAGCAGAATTCTACCTACTGGTTATTTTTCAGCATTAAAGGACATGCAGTAACCTGAAGAAACCCATAATGACGTGGACTGAAAAAGCCAGATCCTCAAACAGAGGCTCTGAACTGCATGACTCTCCATGAGATTCAGTTCAAATCAGCTAGGCAGCAAGTAAATACATTACATGGCCTGCAATAACTTGTGGCCTGAGATGTACTGTTGTAAATATGAATGTTCGGGTTGGAATTTTCCAACGGCATAGCCGTGTGGCGTGTAATGTATTGGCCAGGTGTGATCATTCCAGTCCGCATATGGGAATAATGGCTCCCCTATGGTTTGAACAAGCCATTGTGCTTGAGAATATCTTTCCAATCTGCCCACCAGATCGAGAGACGCTCTTTAAAAATCTGCAAGCAGTAAGCAAGCGTGTAGCATGCATGTGTTGTCTTTGGAGCTGATCGACGTTTGGCGGATTCCACGCTTCTCGCTGAACACATCAACAGATGATATATGGCGTTACTCAGTGCTTCCAAGCGTCTCCAATATATTTGCGGTACAGAATAAGCTGCACAGCACAAGCTCTATTATTCCAGCCACAGTTGAGCATTAAAGAGGAAGAATCTGATATGGAACGACCCGGCATTCATTTAAGGTCATAATTCTGGGATCCGGGGTAAGCCATTGGGTGCATGTGTGTGTTTTTCATTTGCAGTTTGATGCTCCAAGGAATACTCAACCTGACCTATAGCAAGAGCATCTGCATCTTAAAGTTAAGTACCATGGACATTAATTAATAACATGTTTCTGTGTACAGGGAAAAAAAAAACTCCCTTAATACACAACTGAAGCATAAAGAATGTAACATGTTTAGATTATGGAAAGCATTTATTTATTTATTTGGCTTCTTTAACTGTCTAATGCGTGTTGATTTTGCTTAAGATGCTGGACCATTAACCGGAAGGTTGAGAGCTCAAATCTCAACTCCACAGCTGGTGGCCTTAATCAGATTTCTTAACTTTACATTTCTAAAAGTTCATCTACAGCAGACATGAGACCGACATTCTGTACACCACATGGTTTTTAGTTTAACACAGATACAAAACACACAGGTGTGCACTAAATGTAGAACTAATGGAAAACAAACCTGTGTGAGCTGCTGCTTTTTCTGCTGTCAGAGATCATACAAAGAATTTGCATTAGATTTCCATGACCTTCTGTGTAGAGAACGTTATCTTTTACCTGTCAGGTTCACTAATAAGGAAAAACAGAGTACTGCAGGTGTTCCTGCCGCGACCCACATTACAATCACACTCACACTCACACTCACACTCACACACACACACACGATACTACTGAAACATACCATACTCCTCTATGCATGACAGTGGGGATTAGCTTACTGTAAACTGTTTAAAGTGGAAAATAGAAATGCTATATATAAGAACAGATGGATGCTTTATGAGGTTAGTTTGAATTTCTTTCCTAATGTAAGATTAAGCTACTTAACCACTTTAAGAATTAGATAAGTAACAAACAATACAATACAAAGTACATGCTCATTTTTACACGCAAAAAACTACAAAACCAAGTCATTTTAAATACCCCCTAACATTTGTAAGCAGTATTCATACAAATCATACAACTTAACGTAAGCATAAATTACAAAATCTCCAAAAGTAAAACAATAGTTTTACCCTAGCTTCAAGGTTGCCAGGTTGGACCTACCCCAAGCGATCCGATGTAATTCAAAGCTTGCAAGATGATTCCTACCTGGCTGCGCCACCCATCCATCACTTAAGGGCTCAGAAGGGCTCTCACCTGGCCTCCCCTTCCATGTCTGCATGACACTTACCTACTGGAAAGGCACAACTGGAACCTGAACCTGGTCCAGTACAGAGCTGGGGGAGGAAATTGCTCATGTGCTCACAGTGCTATAAAAAAATCAACAAGCTCAGAAAACAGTTTTATTAGCAACAGTATACCAATACTGTGTACCGTATTGGAGTAGTACAACTTTCTGTTGTAGCCCATCCGCCTCCATTTGACGTGTTGTACATTCGGAGCGTCTTACCACATTGGCTAATCGAGTTGGTGCCCCCTGGCAGGTTGGACCAGTCTGGCCATACTCTGTGGACCTCTCTTACCAACATGGCCACTCGTATCAATCCACGGAACCGCAGTTTAATGGATGAGTTTTCTTCGTTGCACCATTCTGAGTAATCTCTAGCGACTGTTGTGAGCGACAACCCATACAAATGAAATGACCAGTTTTCTTTTTCTGATGGTTAATAAGAACAGTACCTGAAGCAGCAGGACACGATTGGCTGATCAATGAATGTGTGTACACGTGTCCCTTATAAAGCGCTCGGTGTGCCTGGGCAATATTATGTGTACTAGCTGAGAAACACGTACATTTACTTCACGTGGATGTGTTCCAAGAAATGAGCACGCGTGTAGCAACACTGCCCCCTGCCTGTCAGATATCAGACATACCTCTAACGCAACCTTTCCTGGGTCTGTTTTTTTTCCAGACAGCTGTCTCGACACTTTATTTACTGTATAATAAACGCACCCAGCCACTTATTAGGTAGACTATTAGCATTAATGCAAAGATCTAGTGAGCCAATCACATGGATGCGTCAAGATGACCTGCTGAAGAACATAACAGATGTGATCTAAGAATTTAACAGAGAATGGTCCAAAAAAAATAAGAAAATCTCCAGTTCTGCAGGTCAAAACCACCCAATGTTGCCCAATGCCAGAGTTCAGAGGAAACCAGTCCGACTGGTTCAAGCTGATAGGAAGGCAACAGTAACTCAATCACTTCTTACAACCGAGGTCTCTCTCTTGACACATCAAACCCTGAAGCCGATGGGCTACAACAGGGGAAAAACCCCACCCAAGGCTACAACTCACATGGGATAACAAAAACCAAACAACAGAAGATCCTGTCTGATCTGACGAGTCTTGATTTCTGCTGGGTCAGAATTTAAAGTAAACAATATGTAAGGCCAGACTTTTTTATTGTTTGTTTCGCGGATTCGCCAATGATCATATTTGAAAAATACAATTGGTATTTTGCGAATCCGCCGCAGTACCAATGGTTGGACCCCCCCCACACACACACACCCCACACCCCACACCATTTTTAAAAAATAATTTATTAGCTTTTTCCACCCTCTGGTGGAGAGCCAACGGTATTGTTCTGTACATAACATTTTTTCCAGATTCACTTTAATTAAATTGTAGATTAAATACATTTTATTTTAACAAAAGTTTTATTTTTATTTCTTCCTCCTTCCTTGTATTGATTCCACATACTCCTCGAGAAATTGAAAAGTGCTGAAAAATAAAGATTTATTTATATTTTTTAGTATATTCAGTATACTCAGTATATTCTAAGTAGGGACATCCGAGGAATAAGCAATTTAAAAAGTCTGGCATAAAGAATCATTTTTCTCAATAAATAAATGGCCAAATGTAATGTGTCATTTATTTGGTTCTCTTTATCAACGTTTAGTGATAATCTGAAAATGTTTTAGGTACTTTTATCCTTGAATATGGCCTGTGCCTCACCCAGGGTGCACTTCTACCTGTGCCCAGTGAAAGCTGGACAAGCTGTAAAATATTTTAGTCCTACTAGGTAACATTAAGTAATTTGCTTTTATTCTGTTTTATTTATGATACATTAGAAATGTTCTTTCCCTCCTACAGAATCAAGATCACTATGCTGTACTGGGTATAGCACATATGAGGTACAAGGCAACCCAGAAACAGATCAAAGCTGCTCGTAAGTGTTTTCTTATGCTTGAAAGAGTTCTTGTTGTTTCGCTTACAGGAACTTTACAGTTTGCATTGTTTGTCATTCAAGCTTTAAGCTGGTGTGTGGTTCTCTCAGTCCTACTATGCATTACTTTTGAACAGATAAAGCAATGGTGCTGAAACATCACCCAGACAAGAGAAAAGCAGCAGGCGAGCAGATTGTGAAAGGAGATAATGACTATTTCACCTGCATAACTAAAGGTTGGGATTAAAACCTGCTGAAATTGCAGAGTGATACATTCTTGCCAGCTTTAAAAAACGTGTACTATTATATATTGTTTAGTTCCAATGTTGATGTATACTGATCAAATTTTCAGCAATAGAGATTCTGTCAGACCCTGTGAAGAGAAGAGCGTTTGACAGTGTCGACCCCACCTTCAGTAATACAGTGCCTTCGAAGGCAGAAGGAAAAGAGAACTTTTTTGATGTGTTCGCTCCGGTGTTCGAACTCAATGCCAGGTATTTACAATCCTACTTGATTTTGAGCACAGAACAATTGGACTCGCAGTGGAATAAATTGAGTTTTTTCTGAATCAAACAGATGGTCCACCAAAAAGCATGTCCCCCAATTCGGGACACTGGATTCTTCATTTGAGGAGGTGGATAATTTCTATTCTTTTTGGTGAGTTCTCTTAATATACTTCAACAGTAAGGCCAGACTTGTTAAATTGCTTGTTCCTCGTATGTCCCTACTTTAGAATCTACTCAGGATGGAGGGAAAAAAATGTAAATAAATCTTTACTTTTCAGAAATTTTCAATTTCTCTAGGACTATGTGGAATCAATACAAGGAAGGAGAAAGAAATAAAATTAGTGAATCTGGAAAAAATGTAATGAACAGAAGAAAACCGTTGGCCGTAGGGCGAAAAAAGCTAAAAGATAATTGTTTTTTTGTTTTTTATATTTTTTATTTTTTATTTTTTTTTATTTATTATTTTTTTTTCTTGTGTATTCTTCAAATATGATTGTCGGCGGATCCGCAAAATCAGCAAATAAAAAACATCATGGATGTGGAATCCATGATGTAATCCTAATGAATGGAGTATTTGGATTGAGATTTGGCGCAAAGCAAATTTCCACTTTTCATGTCTCACATACAAGGGAGCTATTTTAGATATTTCAGCATAAAGAGTATCCGAAATCTAATTTGGTCTGCTCTAATTTTATTAATAAGAGGAAGAAATCCTGAAATGTTGCAATAATGAGATCTCAAATCCCACCCATATCCATCTCTGACCAGGGCAAACTGTTTTACTACCAGTTCCCTAGCAGACCTGCCTGTAAATTTAGTATGCTTAAGTACTAATAACAATAAGTACAATGATAGTGCACTATATATTAACATGCTGTTTAGTACAGTTGTGGTTTGTAATTAGGTACACGGAAAATCAAATCAATTTTTAATGAGGATAAAGGTGTAGAGATGTTTCCGGGTCATATACAGTGGATTTCTTCCATTTATTGTTTAACTCCACAACTGACAACTGTTACTTAAACTTGCTTCGGGTAGGTTTTTCTTTAATTTAATATTAGGTCATAGGGGGCTTATTTATGACTTTCAGTAAAGATGTTCATGTGTTTGACAAAAGCTAACGAAACTGACGAAATTATTACACGCATGCAGTTCAGTAAATATTAATAGCACATTTACACTGACATTGATTTCCATATACACTGCTCAAAAAATGGGGCATATTTCAAAATGAATATGAAAAAGGATTCCACAAGAACTGCTGGACAATCTGATTTTGTCCATACCCCATCACTGTCAGTGTGTTTTGGCACTCTTGGGTGACCATACACCCTACACTGTTTGACATGCTTCTGTTCACCCCAATAAGTACACTTCTCACAAAAATTAGGGGATATCTAATTGTGGGAGATGTCATTTTGAAGTATCCCCTAATTTTTGTGAGCAGTGTGTGTTCACGATAACTGAGTTTGCATCTAATTTGCGTAATCGAACAACTGTCTTTGACTTTTCATTTGCTGTTCTGATGATGTTTAATGAAATTAAATGGAATGCTTTTTCTGCATTGCGCCATATTTATTTTGAAAATATCCCCTCATTTTTGTGAGCAGTGTAAATGATTATTTTGTACCTTCTATGCTTAAGGTTAGTGTTGATAGTATACATTTCATCAAAGTATCCAGAATCCAGTGCCTTTTATTAAATTATGTAATTTTTAACAAAAAGACACTTAGTAATGTCCATTACACTGAAGAGCATCATAGTCTAAAATTGGCATGATGTGAGTATGTATCAATTTAACCTTGTGGAATTGGCCGTTGATGCTTATTGCGGCGCTAAAAAAAGCAAAACAAGCATGGACTAAAAGCTATATGTCAGTTTTTGCTGATTTGTGGCTGCTATGTCCATTCTGAAGGTACAACTTTGATTCCTGGAGGGAGTTCTCATACTTGGATGAAGAGGAGAAGGAAAAAGCAGAATGGTAATTGAAACTTCAATACGACAGCATAGAACAACACATTGATGTACAGTCCTAAAACTGTTGCGCACTGCCGCTCTGTTTCGTTTTCAACCAGTCGAGACGAACGAAGGTGGATTGAGAAGCAGAATCGTGCATCACGAGCCCAGAGGAAGAAGGAAGAAATGAATAGGATACGAACACTCGTAGGTATGGACTGACTTGCATGCTAAAAACAGTCGTAGATTTTTTTTGTCAGTTATAGTCACGGCGTGTAGTTAACTGGGGCCCATGTGTTTTCAGATACAGCCTACAGTTGTGACCCAAGGATAAAGAAATTTAAGGAGGAGGAGAAAGCTAAGAAAGAATCTGAGAAGAAAGCCAAAGCTGAGGCCAAGAAGAAGGAGCAAGAAGAAAAGGAGCGAGTAAGTTGTATATAGATAGATATTCTGGCAATATTATTAGGGTTTTTTTTTTTTGCATTTTTAAGGGGGTTCACAAACTTCCGAGCACACCTCTCTGTATAGATGGAGAAAATGGAGCATTTATTTCCACAATAATCTGATTAAGAACTACAATTGTATTATTCATTCATTCATTATCTTTCGCTTTATCCACACGGGGTTGCTGTGCCCACTTGGCAACTCTGGGTGCAAGGACAGGAACAACCCTAGACGGGGTGCCAATCCATCTTAGGGCACTCACAGTCACGCACACTAAACGCCACTTTAGAGACACCAAAAATCCACACAGATACGGGGAGGACACACAGAAAAGACCCAGGCCACTCCACCCTGGGATTGAACTCAGGACCTTCTTGCTGTGTATTAACACATGCATATTATTATCAGTTTACTCTGCATTTATAGCATTTGAAACATTACACACTTTTTTTTGCTGTGCTGCAGGCTCGACAGGCAGAGCTGCAAGCTGCTCGCTTGGCCAAAGAGAAGGAAGAAGAAGAGGCCAAGCAGGCAGCCCAGCAGGCCAAGAAAGAGAAAGAGGCACAGAAGAAAGCCATCAAGAAAGAGAGGCAAAAACTAAGGACAACATGCAAGGTTTTAAAGATGCTGCTCGCAGCTGCTAAAGTCCTTGTTGTGTAATTTTTAGGATGGTGAATAACCAGGTATTTCCATTTGCTAGAACTGTAATTACTTTGTGGATAGCGAGGCAGAGTGTGTGAAGATGATGGAAGATATCGAGAAGCTGTGTGATCGGCTAGAGCTCGTAAGGTATTTTTGATTTACAGTTTTATGATGGAAAAATGGATTCTTTCTCTAATTTGCCTTTACCACCATATCGTGTATGAGCTAACATTTATATTTATGGGTAACATTCTAAAATACTGATTTGTTGTTATTGTTTGTTTGTAGCTTACAGGCCTTAAATGAGGTTTTGGCATCCGGCAGCAAACAAGAAAGTAAATGTGCTATAGAGAAACAGGTAAGCCCAGAACACAAGACCAGACACACTGTATATTCTGTTTGAAACTGAAAATTCCAGCAAGTTTAGCTAATTTTAAAGAAATAGACTGCTCGCAAAAATTAGGGGATAGCGAATACGAAACGATTAAAAAAAAGAAGCAGATGATATCATTTAATTATACAAGATAATCAGAAAAGGGAATGAAAAGTCAAAACATTGATTATGCAAATGAGATGCAAACTCAATTCTGGTGATTGAGTAGTAAGTGATATATTTATGGGGTGAACAGAAGCATGTCAAACTGGATGAGAGTGATACACATTGACTGTTTAGTAGGTTGTATGGTGACAGTGATGGGGCATGGGCAGAATCAGATTGTCCAGCAGTTCTTGTGGGATCCTCTGCCACTCTTGCTTTAGGGCAACTTCCAGCTCAAAAAGTGTTGTGGGAGGCTTTGGATGGTTTTTGCCAGATGTCTTCCCAGTACATCCCAAGCATGTTCAATAGGATTCCGGTCGGAAAAACATGAAAGCTAGTCCATGCATATGGCTCATGAGGCATGTTGTTGATGAGAAGTGCATGATGGGATGCATCATTGCCATGAAAAGAAAGTTTCCATCTGCTCCAGGATAGGGTACCACTATAGGGTACAGGACCTCATCTTGGTATCTGACAGCAGTCAGTGATTCATTTCTGATGACATGGACCTTGGTCCAACCACCAATGCTGATCCCAGCCCAAACCATGATTCCACCACCACCGAAGGAGTCCCTTTCTTGCATGAAATGTGGATTCTCTCATCTTCCTCGTTTACGATGATTGTCAGGCTGCAAACTGAACCGTAACTCATCAGAGAAGAAGACAGTTGACCCTCATCACGGGTCCAATGACGATGCTCATCAGCTCACCTTCTACAGGGTCTGCTGTGTTCAGCAGGTAACGGGATTCATACCATTGGTCGCCAGGCATGCATATATTTATCCATATATGCACATCAGATAGAACCATATCTTAGCTGTGATTGCACTAAAAGGTGGTGTGGCCAAGGATTGGTCCAGGGAGGTGAATACTTATGTAGTGGAAAAAAACCCCTACTTTTTAATTAAGTAACATTTAATTACAATACAACAAAATGTGGAATTGTACACAACAAACTAGATTTTTCTTTATACGTTTTATTCAGACGGCAATAAATTCATTTGGGCTTGTAAAGAATGACGATATCATCCACATCAAATATGATTGTTCAGGTGGTAATTTTTGTGACCTTGCACTAACTTCTCTCTGGCCAAGCACCGCAGGAACAGCTTTGTAAGAGAAGTGCCTAATTCCTGTATGTGTATTCACTTGGGCCAGACTTTTTTATTGCTTATTTCGCGAATCCGCCGACGATCATATTTGTAAAAATATTTTAAAAAATACAAAAATTTGTAAAAAAAATGTTGTATTTTTCGGATCCACCGCAGCACCAATGGTTCAAATAAAAAAAAAAAGTTTAAAAAAAACTTTAGTTTTTTTCCACCCTCTGGTGGAGAGCCAACGGTTTGCTTCTGTTCATAATTTTTGTTTTTACACAATCACTTTAATTTAATTGTAGGTTAAATAAATTTTATTTTTAAATAGAAAAATATTTTTATTTCTTCCTCCTTCCTTGTATTGATTCCACATAGTCCTCGAGAAATTGAAAAGTGCTGAAAAATAAAGATTTTTTTTTTAATATTTTTTTTATCTCCCCCCTCAGCAGATTCTTAAGTAGGGACATACGAGGAACAAGCATTTTTAAAAAAGTCTGGCCTTATGTTTATTGTCATTGTCAGGAGCAGTTTTATGGCAATATTAAAAGTGCCTAATGACATGAATAGCCTACTCTGGATTTGTATCCTTCTGGCTATGCTTTGTATTTATTTATTTATTTAAAATGAATTAATTAATTCTGTTAAAGCTTTCCTGTGTAGTGCGTTTAAAGGGAAAGATCTTTAATGTCATAATGATTAAGCAAAATTAATTAATTCAGTGAAACATAATTGTTTGACAGGAATTAACAATGTGACTATAGCATTTGTCCTTTTTTTTCACAAGTCATTTGGTGTATGCTTGATTGAACTGAACAGTGCTGAAGTTTGAGCTTAATGGAGAAATGCTTTAGGAGATAATGTTCCCACATCTGTCCATTGACATTGATGGTGTAATGTGTAGGTGGAGGATGTGAACGCACAGCTGCAGAGGGAGCGGGAGGCTGAAGTGAAGGCGCAGCAAGCGGCTCGCAGCTCTGAAAACTCCAACACCGGAAGCGGAACAGGTAAAGGCTGGAACGAGGAGGATCTACAGCTGCTTATCAAAGCAGTAAACCTGTTTCCTGCTGGAACCAATGCCAGGTCAGGAATTGGAACTCTCACAATGTGCTGCAAATGCCATAGTCATGCTATTGTGGTTTCTTATTGTGGGTTTGTTGTCCTGCAGATGGGAAGTTATTGCCAACTACATGAACTTGCACTCAGGTAGTGGAATTAAAAGGACTGCCAAAGATGTCATCAACAAAGCAAAGACATTACAGAAGTTAGGTGAGTTGGGCCCACCTTATTTTTTACAACAGTAGTGTGTTGCTCCTTTGGACTTGCAGCACTTTGCAAAAGTATTAAGCCACCATAAGATTTGTTGATTTATCAGTGGCCCATAATACTCTTTCTCACTCTTCCTTTCATTTCAACATATGTGAGCTTTAGCATATACAAGCCTTTTCACTTCTGTGTAAGTGTAAGTGGATTTGCTGGCTGTTGCCCTTCCAAAAACACCATTCTTGATTATGCTTGTGCAAACTGTAGATGTGTCAACTTGACATCCAGTGAAGTGAGGTCATTAAATAACCATTGATGCTGAAAGTGATGTTAAATGAAAACAAAATAAACTAGAAAATGCAGCTCCCAGAGGAACTGCGGATGTGTGTTGCATCGGTGCCGTTGGTTCTGGCCTGGGCAGGTC
>JAVSBV010045208.1:0-11110 GCA_033117975.1 Parotocinclus spilosoma
TTTTAAGGAAAGAGATTAATTTAATACAATTTGGAATAAGGCTGTAACGTAACAAAATGTGGAAAAAGTGAAGCGCTTGTGAATACTTTCCGGATGCACTGTATAGTGCTGTATATGTTATCAGAAATATTTTGTAATCATTGCAGAAAATAACTGATCCAATGCAGATTTTTTTTGGTTTAGTTTCTTCTTTACGAACATGCTGGAGAAGTAACAGCAACCATTCAGTAGAGAATTACAATGTTCCTACCTCAATGTCCTAAATGCCTTAACAAAAATGTCAGCATCTATATACAGTTCTAAGTTTATTTTTTTTTGTAGATGAAAGAATGAAACACAATTAACGATGGAAATGTGTGCATATAAAAATTACAGTATTTAACAGATGGACTGGGCATTACTGAGCAGCCATTGATGAATAGTCAAGTAGGTGTTAAGTAAAAATGTAATGAGTCGTCCAACCTTTACTGTATTTCCTTTGAACAATTCCCCATCTTAATTAAGTACTTTGGTTTGGCTGACAAATACATATCATCTGCATAGAAGTGGATGCTAACGTCATATTCACAGATAAATAAGACAAGTGGCAGCATGTACAGCCAAAATAATAGTGGGCCAGTGTGGGACACCATACTTTACTCTTTGAGCCATATGTATGCCACTTGGAGTCTAAATGAATTAAATAAACAATTTGGTAATGGTCAGTCGATCAGGATTTCAATCAAGAAAGTGAAAATCCTTTAACACTTAGGGTATTTTTTAACAGAATTATTAAAATAACATTATCTATAGTCTCAAGTGGTGCACTTGAATATAAATAGAATTTCTAAATAGAATTATACCCAGGAACTGAGTGAAATGTTTCATAAGTTATATTATAGTAGAGGTTTGTACAAAGCTGATTGTCAACACATTTTTTCCAAAATCTTAGAGATGAAATGAGATTTGTTAGACAGCATGTTGGGATGAGGGTTTGATTTTGAATTAGTTGTGCATTAAAGTATTAGGGCATGCAACCAAATCTAAGGGATGAATTCAAAACAAAAAGCAATGTCTGCATAAAATTTAGTATTAGGTTCTTATGTAGGTGTGTGGTAAACACGATGATGAGGATTTGATTAGGGAAGGCATTTTTAATGGTATATATTCTAGGCATGATTCACAGCTAATTAAACAGATGTATGTCTATGCTTGTGCTGCATTTAATAGGAAGCTGAATAGCTGGGTGTTATCATGAACTTTTAAGCTGAATAGTTTTCGTTATTAAATAAATTTACTCAACGACTTTCATAATCAGACTGAATTCTAAAGTCAATTGATTCTTTTTGTGCTAGAGACTTAATTAAAAATAAATGTAGTTACTTTGCAAAGTGTTAGTAAAGACATGTTTATACTCACAAAGTTTGCCACCAAGTAATTATGAGTCATAAGGAACTGCTGAAACCTTGGTGCAAGTACTTTGAAGCAGATCTCATCCCTCAATGCAAGGACACATTAATGTAATCTCTGCTAAAATACTTGGGACTAATTGAGTCAGAAGGCTCTCTCCACAATCTCTAGACACAAGCCAACTCAGCAGAATCTACGGGCCTCAAAATTATGCATTGGCTTGTCTCTAGCGGGATCTAGAAGAATCTGTGAAAACTGAAATATTACACTTTCCCTGCAGTGTCTGTAGACTTTAAACAAATTCAGGCTTGTAACAAATTATACATTTTAAGGAGTGTAAGGAGACCTAATAGCTATACATACAATAACATTTACATATTGTGTTTTTCCCTAAACAAGGAAGATTTGTAGTTGACAGAAAAACAGAAAACTGGTAAGGTTATACAGTCGTATAATAGTACAACATTGTCCAAGGTCTAATTGTTATAATGGTGTGGTGTGATAGGGTAAATTTGCCATTTAGAAAATCCCTGAGAGTACAAACAAGCAACTGAAGGTTCGCTGTTGTTAACCTGTATGCATGAAAGATCAGTTGATTGTGTTGTGTGTTGTGATTGAAGTTTGCAGTTTGTGCTTGTTTAAAGGTTGTTTAAAATTTTGCTTTGAAAACTCATTTATATAAATGGTTTGTTCCTTTATACATTTTGACTTTTTTAATAAAAAGTCAAGTCAACACTTAATGAAAAGCAGTGTACCTTTGTAGAGCCCATTTTTGTTTTCAGTACAGTCATCAGTCTATTATTTCTCCAGCATCAATCAACACCTACATTGGGCAATATTCACTCATTCTGTTGTTTGAGTTAAATTCAGTCAAATTATGCAATAGACTGTTCATTTCAAATCCATTAAAATATAATTGATTTAGGGTAGGTCTCTGACTTGGGCAAATTACATTTAACATCCTATTTATAAGTCACTACATTGTTTTTGTCATTGTTTCTAGGGGTCACTGTCATTTTGGAAGGCAAATTTAATGTCAATCTTTAGTGCATATACCTGAGTATACAATATTGCCATTGGGTTTAAACTAAAACCTTAAACTAAACCTACATCACAGAATCAAAAGGGAAGCAACTCAATTTGATGTAGTGATAATTCACTCAAACAAGTAACTGTACATTCTTATAGGTGGTGTGGTTAAAGTTTGTTTTGGGTCATTGTGATTCTGTATGATCAACTGTCCATATTTATATGTCTAGTAGACTACTGACCAATCACAGCCATACATGATTTTAATCTTTCAAAAGCCAGTAGTGACTTCTTGATAGCTTCCCTGATTAACATCCTCTTGGCTGGGGTCTCTGGTTTTAAGGGACAGACCAATTTATGCAAAGTGCTTGCCATACACTTTCCAAGTTCTTACAAATGCACTGAATGGTGCTTCAAGGGATAGTTGAAATTATTTAAACATTTTTTTAATTGCAAAAATAAACAAATAAACGTATCCTGGTCAAGGTAGCGAGGGAGGGTCCCAGGCTTTTGCAGCCTTGATGACACAAGACACCCTTTTATTTAAAAAAACACAAGGGAAAATTACATAAATACCCCAGCAAGTAATGAGTGAGTAGGCATATCTTTTAGGCTATGTCTGGAACATGGCTGGCGTCTTGAAAGCCGGCATATTAGATCTAGGGATCGTTTTTCCAGGTTGGTCATGTAGTATATCAAAGAAGACCAGAATTGCCTCAGAAATCGACTGCCACAATCAGTCTTGTGGCTCAAAATTCATCAAAATTTTGTTGTTTGCCACAAGTAACTGAAGATGAAATTGATGATTCTGTTGTCTGGGTAACACAGCTGCCGAATCATAGCTTCAAATTTCAACAACGGGCACTCAGAAAGAACACCAATTTCACACAGCACTGTCCCTTATAGCCAAATTCAGAGAAACTGGGACTATAATAATGGATTTGGCAGCCTTCGTGAAAAGTCTACTATGCAATATGTGAAATGTAATGTGGCATTTGACTCACCCTGTGTATTGCAGTAGGTTATATAACCCACCAAAATCAACTGCCCTACACTACATAGACAATGTGTAGGTAAGGAGTGGCCATGTAATTAATCATTACATTGGGTGTGCTTTTTACCTGCCTGTTAACCTGCTTCTTAACCTTCTCTGCTAATTTATACACAGCAATATTTACTCTCTCTTTGTAGAAAAATTACTCTTCTTCTGTGTTCATGATAAGTGCAACAAGGGAGCTACACCACTCACAAAAATTATGGGATATTTCATTTTGAAAATATTACTGAAAATACTACTTTTTCTGAGGAGTATAGATGAACTTTTGTTCAAATCATATTTTCTAACAGCATATTGCCTCATTTAATTATTAAGATCTTCATGAGTTTACTTCATCACTTCATAATACAGTATACACTTCTGTACTGATGGCTCACTCAAACAATTGAATTGCTGTACACTGTATCTCACACCAACTCTGTACTGTATTCTGTCACACCTCCACCTCAATTGTTTTGTTCTTTTATCTTCTTTTACTGTCTTTCCAATTGCTAATATAGCAACAGTGGGCAAGAAATTAGAGACAAAAATGATGTGTTAGATCATCTTAATGTTGGTAATTGTTCTCGGATTGTAGCAATACCTGTTTGTGAGTGGATTTATGACATCCTATGCCTGATTTGACATGGCTTTGTATCCTTTCTGACACCATGTGTGCATGGCACAGATTCTTATTAAATGAGTCTAATGTGTCCCTGTGATTCAGCATTTCATACTAAACTCCTAACAAATTCCAAAACATATATGCCTCCCATCTCCTGAGACAGGCCCATGGCTCCTCCGCCTCCCATTATCTCTTTGATCATTACCATCCTTGTGCACTGCTTCTTGGAGCAGTTGACTAGTATTGCTTTATGCAAAGAGTATTTGCTCAATTAAAAAGAGAAAAAGAAGCACAGGACAAGACAGGCTTATATGAGAAAAACTGAACACCACAGGCACAATATGCACCATGACATGGCACCAATGTTTTAAGAGTGAAGTTTATTTGTTGTTAGTACACATAATTATCTCCTTCATGATTGTGAAGCATGAGCATGTGAGCTGGATGAGAGTGCCAAACCTTGGCTGTTCAGTAGGGTGTATGGTCACCCAAGCCTGCCAAAACACAATGATGGGGTATGGACAGGATCAGATTGTCCGGCAGTTCCTGTGGGATCCTCTTCTTGTTCATTTTGAAATATTATCTAATATGTGTGTACAGTGTATACGTCAATGGTGCGTACAGTATAGAAAATAACTGCTCAGCTACTTCACTACGTAAATTATACAACTTAAACTACTTTCAAAATGAATAAAGAATTGTAAATCTTATTTGCAATATTTTTACTGTAGTGTATGTTTGGGAGTGTGGAACTGTGGATCAATAGTATAAAATGCTAGCCCACCACTGCAGTGACCCAGATTCAAGTGCCAGCAGTGCCTTCAGGCTAGGCTGGGCATCACATGAAGGCATGATTAACTATGTCTAAGGAAGGGCCCCAGAGACTGTTATTGAATGAAAGAGACTCAAGGCTTGTCTTTTAAAAATTTTATTATAGAAATGTTATATGAACAATGCACAGGGAGAGTCTTTCCAGGCATATCAGAAATGAAGGAAAATAAAAACAAATAATCAGAAAGCCCTGTATTTATACCCAATGTTTGAACAACCCACCATTGAATGTGGTCAGTCAATAATGACTGACCCCCCTGCCCCTCAATCCACAAGGGCTGAATACAGGAGACATATTTGCTGTCAAAACCCTTAAAATTGACAGTTTACTAAAAACTGTTTTAAAAACTCACAGTTATGCCTGTGCCCTGTATGTTATAGGGATGTAATAGTCACCCTAAGACCCTGACCAGGTTAGGGTTAAAGCCAGGTTAAAATGCAATGGACTGGCATACAGGGCATACAGGGTACATTTACATTTACAGCATTTAGCAGGGTTACAATAGCACAGCACAGATTATAGCATGTCTTAAGCTTCCCTATGATCCATCAACTGGAACAAGGATTTTAGAAGCTCTTTCAATCATTTTAGCTGATTTTACAAAATATATAACGTTTGATTAACATTTGTACATATACATATATATATATGTATATGTACAAATGTTAATCAAACGTTATATATTTTGTAAAATCAGCTAAAATGATTGAAAGAGCTTCTAAAATCCTTGTTCCAGTTGATGGATCATAGGGAAGCTTAAGACATGCTATAATCTGTGCTGTGCTATTGTAACCCTGCTAAATGCTGTAAATGTAAATGTACCCTGTATGCCCTGTATGCCAGTCCATTGCATTTTAACCTGGCTTTAACCCTAACCTGGTCAGGGTCTTAGGGTGACTATTACATCCCTATAACATACAGGGCACAGGCATAACTGTGAGTTTTTAAAACAGTTTTTAGTAAACTGTCAATTTTAAGGGTTTTGACAGCAAATATGTCTCCTGTATTCAGCCCTTGTGGATTGAGGGGCAGGGGGGTCAGTCATTATTGACTGACCACATTCAATGGTGGGTTGTTCAAACATTGGGTATAAATACAGGGCTTTCTGATTATTTGTTTTTATTTTCCTTCATTTCTGATATGCCTGGAAAGACTCTCCCTGTGCATTGTTCATATAACATTTCTATAATAAAATTTTTAAAAGACAAGCCTTGAGTCTCTTTCATTCAATAACAGTCTCTGGGGCCCTTCCTTAGACATAGTTAATCATGCCTTCATGTGATGCCCAGCCTAGCCTGAAGGCACTGCTGGCACTTGAATCTGGGTCACTGCAGTGGTGGGCTAGCATTTTATACTATTGATCCACAGTTCCACACTCCCAAACATACACTACAGTAAAAATATTGCAAATAAGATTTACAATTCTTTATTCATTTTGAAAGTAGTTTAAGTTGTATAATTTACGTAGTGAAGTAGCTGAGCAGTTATTTTCTATACTGTACGCACCATTGACGTATACACTGTACACACATATTAGATAATATTTCAAAATGAACAAGAAGAGGATCCCACAGGAACTGCCGGACAATCTGATCCTGTCCATACCCCATCATTGTGTTTTGGCAGGCTTGGGTGACCATACACCCTACTGAACAGCCAAGGTTTGGCACTCTCATCCAGCTCACATGCTCATGCTTCACAATCATGAAGGAGATAATTATGTGTACTAACAACAAATAAACTTCACTCTTAAAACATTGGTGCCATGTCATGGTGCATATTGTGCCTGTGGTGTTCAGTTTTTCTCATATAAGCCTGTCTTGTCCTGTGCTTCTTTTTCTCTTTTTAATTGAGCAAATACTCTTTGCATAAAGCAATACTAGTCAACTGCTCCAAGAAGCAGTGCACAAGGATGGTAATGATCAAAGAGATAATGGGAGGCGGAGGAGCCATGGGCCTGTCTCAGGAGATGGGAGGCATATATGTTTTGGAATTTGTTAGGAGTTTAGTATGAAATGCTGAATCACAGGGACACATTAGACTCATTTAATAAGAATCTGTGCCATGCACACATGGTGTCAGAAAGGATACAAAGCCATGTCAAATCAGGCATAGGATGTCATAAATCCACTCACAAACAGGTATTGCTACAATCCGAGAACAATTACCAACATTAAGATGATCTAACACATCATTTTTGTCTCTAATTTCTTGCCCACTGTTGCTATATTAGCAATTGGAAAGACAGTAAAAGAAGATAAAAGAACAAAACAATTGAGGTGGAGGTGTGACAGAATACAGTACAGAGTTGGTGTGAGATACAGTGTACAGCAATTCAATTGTTTGAGTGAGCCATCAGTACAGAAGTGTATACTGTATTATGAAGTGATGAAGTAAACTCATGAAGATCTTAATAATTAAATGAGGCAATATGCTGTTAGAAAATATGATTTGAACAAAAGTTCATCTATACTCCTCAGAAAAAGTAGTATTTTCAGTAATATTTTCAAAATGAAATATCCCATAATTTTTGTGAGTGGTGTAGCTCCCTTGTTGCACTTATCATGAACACAGAAGAAGAGTAATTTTTCTACAAAGAGAGAGTAAATATTGCTGTGTATAAATTAGCAGAGAAGGTTAAGAAGCAGGTTAACAGGCAGGTAAAAAGCACACCCAATGTAATGATTAATTACATGGCCACTCCTTACCTACACATTGTCTATGTAGTGTAGGGCAGTTGATTTTGGTGGGTTATATAACCTACTGCAATACACAGGGTGAGTCAAATGCCACATTACATTTCACATATTGCATAGTAGACTTTTCACGAAGGCTGCCAAATCCATTATTATAGTCCCAGTTTCTCTGAATTTGGCTATAAGGGACAGTGCTGTGTGAAATTGGTGTTCTTTCTGAGTGCCCGTTGTTGAAATTTGAAGCTATGATTCGGCAGCTGTGTTACCCAGACAACAGAATCATCAATTTCATCTTCAGTTACTTGTGGCAAACAACAAAATTTTGATGAATTTTGAGCCACAAGACTGATTGTGGCAGTCGATTTCTGAGGCAATTCTGGTCTTCTTTGATATACTACATGACCAACCTGGAAAAACGATCCCTAGATCTAATATGCCGGCTTTCAAGACGCCAGCCATGTTCCAGACATAGCCTAAAAGATATGCCTACTCACTCATTACTTGCTGGGGTATTTATGTAATTTTCCCTTGTGTTTTTTTAAATAAAAGGGTGTCTTGTGTCATCAAGGCTGCAAAAGCCTGGGACCCTCCCTCGCTACCTTGACCAGGATACGTTTATTTGTTTATTTTTGCAATTAAAAAAATGTTTAAATAATTTCAACTATCCCTTGAAGCACCATTCAGTGCATTTGTAAGAACTTGGAAAGTGTATGGCAAGCACTTTGCATAAATTGGTCTGTCCCTTAAAACCAGAGACCCCAGCCAAGAGGATGTTAATCAGGGAAGCTATCAAGAAGTCACTACTGGCTTTTGAAAGATTAAAATCATGTATGGCTGTGATTGGTCAGTAGTCTACTAGACATATAAATATGGACAGTTGATCATACAGAATCACAATGACCCAAAACAAACTTTAACCACACCACCTATAAGAATGTACAGTTACTTGTTTGAGTGAATTATCACTACATCAAATTGAGTTGCTTCCCTTTTGATTCTGTGATGTAGGTTTAGTTTAAGGTTTTAGTTTAAACCCAATGGCAATATTGTATACTCAGGTATATGCACTAAAGATTGACATTAAATTTGCCTTCCAAAATGACAGTGACCCCTAGAAACAATGACAAAAACAATGTAGTGACTTATAAATAGGATGTTAAATGTAATTTGCCCAAGTCAGAGACCTACCCTAAATCAATTATATTTTAATGGATTTGAAATGAACAGTCTATTGCATAATTTGACTGAATTTAACTCAAACAACAGAATGAGTGAATATTGCCCAATGTAGGTGTTGATTGATGCTGGAGAAATAATAGACTGATGACTGTACTGAAAACAAAAATGGGCTCTACAAAGGTACACTGCTTTTCATTAAGTGTTGACTTGACTTTTTATTAAAAAAGTCAAAATGTATAAAGGAACAAACCATTTATATAAATGAGTTTTCAAAGCAAAATTTTAAACAACCTTTAAACAAGCACAAACTGCAAACTTCAATCACAACACACAACACAATCAACTGATCTTTCATGCATACAGGTTAACAACAGCGAACCTTCAGTTGCTTGTTTGTACTCTCAGGGATTTTCTAAATGGCAAATTTACCCTATCACACCACACCATTATAACAATTAGACCTTGGACAATGTTGTACTATTATACGACTGTATAACCTTACCAGTTTTCTGTTTTTCTGTCAACTACAAATCTTCCTTGTTTAGGGAAAAACACAATATGTAAATGTTATTGTATGTATAGCTATTAGGTCTCCTTACACTCCTTAAAATGTATAATTTGTTACAAGCCTGAATTTGTTTAAAGTCTACAGACACTGCAGGGAAAGTGTAATATTTCAGTTTTCACAGATTCTTCTAGATCCCGCTAGAGACAAGCCAATGCATAATTTTGAGGCCCGTAGATTCTGCTGAGTTGGCTTGTGTCTAGAGATTGTGGAGAGAGCCTTCTGACTCAATTAGTCCCAAGTATTTTAGCAGAGATTACATTAATGTGTCCTTGCATTGAGGGATGAGATCTGCTTCAAAGTACTTGCACCAAGGTTTCAGCAGTTCCTTATGACTCATAATTACTTGGTGGCAAACTTTGTGAGTATAAACATGTCTTTACTAACACTTTGCAAAGTAACTACATTTATTTTTAATTAAGTCTCTAGCACAAAAAGAATCAATTGACTTTAGAATTCAGTCTGATTATGAAAGTCGTTGAGTAAATTTATTTAATAACGAAAACTATTCAGCTTAAAAGTTCATGATAACACCCAGCTATTCAGCTTCCTATTAAATGCAGCACAAGCATAGACATACATCTGTTTAATTAGCTGTGAATCATGCCTAGAATATATACCATTAAAAATGCCTTCCCTAATCAAATCCTCATCATCGTGTTTACCACACACCTACATAAGAACCTAATACTAAATTTTATGCAGACATTGCTTTTTGTTTTGAATTCATCCCTTAGATTTGGTTGCATGCCCTAATACTTTAATGCACAACTAATTCAAAATCAAACCCTCATCCCAACATGCTGTCTAACAAATCTCATTTCATCTCTAAGATTTTGGAAAAAATGTGTTGACAATCAGCTTTGTACAAACCTCTACTATAATATAACTTATGAAACATTTCACTCAGTTCCTGGGTATAATTCTATTTAGAAATTCTATTTATATTCAAGTGCACCACTTGAGACTATAGATAATGTTATTTTAATAATTCTGTTAAAAAATACCCTAAGTGTTAAAGGATTTTCACTTTCTTGATTGAAATCCTGATCGACTGACCATTACCAAATTGTTTATTTAATTCATTTAGACTCCAAGTGGCATACATATGGCTCAAAGAGTAAAGTATGGTGTCCCACACTGGCCCACTATTATTTTGGCTGTACATGCTGCCACTTGTCTTATTTATCTGTGAATATGACGTTAGCATCCACTTCTATGCAGATGATATGTATTTGTCAGCCAAACCAAAGTACTTAATTAAGATGGGGAATTGTTCAAAGGAAATACAGTAAAGGTTGGACGACTCATTACATTTTTACTTAACACCTACTTGACTATTCATCAATGGCTGCTCAGTAATGCCCAGTCCATCTGTTAAATACTGTAATTTTTATATGCACACATTTCCATCGTTAATTGTGTTTCATTCTTTCATCTACAAAAAAAAATAAACTTAGAACTGTATATAGATGCTGACATTTTTGTTAAGGCATTTAGGACATTGAGGTAGGAACATTGTAATTCTCTACTGAATGGTTGCTGTTACTTCTCCAGCATGTTCGTAAAGAAGAAACTAAACCAAAAAAAATCTGCATTGGATCAGTTATTTTCTGCAATGATTACAAAATATTTCTGATAACATATACAGCACTATACAGTGCATCCGGAAAGTATTCACAAGCGCTTCACTTTTTCCACATTTTGTTACGTTACAGCCTTATTCCAAATTGTATTAAATTAATCTCTTTCCTTAAAA
>JAVSBV010045219.1:0-11110 GCA_033117975.1 Parotocinclus spilosoma
GCCCTAGGCTTGCTCAACTTGGAATTGGTCTTTTAAGATAATGTAATATTGTGAAGCTGCTTTGAGACAATGCTACGCTGTATAAATAAATAAAATTGAATTGAATTGAATTACCTGCAAAAAAGCAAGAGCATACATCATGTCCAAACATACTGCTTTCAAAAATGAGGGGATATTTCGTTATGGGATATTTTAGTTTAAAATGTTCCTTATTTTTGGTAAACAGTAGTCCTCACTTCATTCTCTCCCCAAGATACTCTGAATTTTTTTTATCTGTTCTCCTCCTGACAGTAAAACATTTTAAGTACATTGTTTGTTGTGCATGGAAAAAAACAGCCTTCTCACACATACTTGGCAGTTTTATACAGTTCAGCTATTCCCTTTTATGATCTATAAGCTATAATGTTTGAAAGGCAATAACAACACTTAAGAAATAAACCTGACCCACAGTGGATTCTAAACACTGGCATGCACGCATGCACGCACACACACACACACACACACACACACACACACACACAAACACCTCAGTATTTGAGGTCATTACAAATATAGTAGGAAATAAATACCAGTCTTATATATTCTATTTATGTCTGAATTACATATAACTAGTATGAGAACCCTTGCAAAACGAAAAGAGAGTTGCAGTCATGAATTGTGAATCGAGTTTTTAACTGACTCAACTCATACAAGTTAAAGCAAGTGCACAAAAGTGCCGAGCAAACGACGAATAACGACAAAGTTTCTAGTCAAAATTCATCATGTACCCATTACGCATGGGTCCAGTGTGGAGTCTGCATGCCCTCCCTGTGTCTGCGTGGGTTTACTTCAGGTACTCCGGGTTCCTCCACAGTCCAAAGACATGCGTGTTACACTAAATTAGCAATGACTTAATTGTACACATATGTCTTGACATAACTTGTGTATAGATATAACCTTGTGTGTGTCACTGAAATGGCCACTGATGCAGATAGCAAGTTTAATTATTCCAAATAAACAAACAAACAAAACGTATGAATTGCAAACAACTCAGGAATGGCACATACTGAAGATATATTAGCTGAATCAGGTGTGTTAAAGCACTCTAACACTGCCACTATAACAGTTTTCTGCAAAGTTAAGTGTCTTCGTATTCCAACATATTCACTTCAACCCAGCAAGAGATATCAGGGAACATAAACATGCCAAAATGTAAACAGTAATACTCTGTTCTCTTCCTGCTTTTATTTTGTTTCTGGAAGAAAGCGTGTATGTCCATCTTCTTTCATCTTTAGTGAGAAGGTATTAAGTGGAGGGGCCTGGTAGATACTGATATGTTTTAATGATAGCAAATGCTAAAGTGTAGTGTTTTTCTAACTCCCCATTGCTCCCCTATAAAACCTGGGATACTGGACCTGCGATAAACATGTTTGGGGCTTAAGTCCTAAAATTCCATTCTCAACAACACTGTTGGTTAAATAAAAATGAGATAATCTTGAATTAATCTCATCTAAGATTACAATTATCTTCCATGACCTCAAAGAGAAAATGTGATTTCCAGTGATTAAGCTCGCCTATTATGCTAATTAACAATGCAATAATGCAAAAAAAATACAATTTGTAAAATGTTGTTTATTGCATTTATTGCGCAGATTTGAGGCACGTCAGAAAAAAACAGTTTTATCACTCAAACCACTCGCTCACAAATCACTCAATCACTCGTAAGTGATTGTGACAAAGAACCTCTGGCTATGAATGCATAACTGTCAGGTTGTGTATAAATATTTGAAGGGCAGTGAATTCCAGATAACTGATTTCATTTGGATTGTTTCCAAATTCAGAGGTAAAGACAGGGTTGTTATGAATATTTAATCGCAAATATATATGCTACCTTTATGTGCCCTTTATGTGAAAGTAATTTCACCCTAGTTAGGTCAGGTCAGGGATGGTGGCAGCCTATGTACTAAGGCACTGAGGTATTAAGGTACTGGACTCTCGATCAGAAGATCCAATTATCAAATCCCACCTTTGCCAAGCTGCCACAGTTGGGTCCTTGAGCAAGACCATTAACCCACATCTCCTTGGATTGTAAGACTGTAATAACTGTAAGTTGCTCTGGATAAGGGTATCTGCTAAAATGCTGTAAATGTAAGTCAGGTGTATTTATATAGTGTTTTTTACAATAAAGAATTGTTTCAAAGCAGCTTTGATAATCAATTTTAATTATAATCAATAAGCAATTTTTGATAATCTTCTATGGTCAATCCCAAATTAAGCAAAGCCTACAGCATGTTCTGTTTTTACTGGTTGTATTCTAATAAAAAGGTTGAAAAATACTTGAAGTTTACATACTCTAGCAGACTCGTTTATTCCAAGTCCCCAATTCATATTAATACTGTCTAATAAATAATTTGAGACACATCAGAAAAACAACAGTTTTATCACTCTAACCTCTAGTGAATATGACAAAGCCCCTCTGGCAATGAATGCATAATTGGTGGAGTGTGTATAAATATTTGAAGAGCAGTGAACTCCTGATAACTGATTTAATTTGGATTGTTTCCGAATTGAGAGGTGAACCAAGGTTCAATTTAAATGATTAATCACAAATGCTTTTGTCACCTAACTTTCATTTCAAATAAAATGAATGGACATTTATATGCAGTTTGAGCTCAGTCTCATGGTATATTGCTTTTCAGAAATGAATTCTAACCTGAATGGTAATATTAATATATTCTGCCACAAATGCATTTGTTAGGTTGTTTCTAATCCACCTGACTGGTACTGGATCAGGTTGAGATCAGGACCCTACAAAGGCCTAACACAACCAGTTCTCTAGCTATCGTCAAGTAATGTAGGATATTGCGTTGCTCAAAGCCCATATTGCTCATATTGGTTCTGTCTGAAGTTTTGTCTGATTTTTTCTGCCTTGCCAAAAGTTTCAACAGTTTCCCAGATCAGGTTGCTGGATCTGCAGTGTACAAACATACCAAGGGTGTTCCCATGTGATACACAGACAGAAGCAGCTCTTAAAATGTTTTGTGCCCTCAAAGAGGCATATTTATGCATTAAGTTTATGCATTAACCGCCTAACTATTTGAGGCTGAACTGTTGTGCACTACAAAACATTTCCAATAAAACAAGTTTAGTTCCAGATTAGAAGTTTATGTTTGTTCTAGCTGCACTCTACTGTGCAAAAGTCTTAGACCACCATTTGTTCTATTGTTTTGGCAATGGTATGATGACCCTTAATAAATAATCATTTCTCAGTCCCTTTATTAAGATATGAACAGAAAATACATGAAAATTTCAGAACAAAATGGTTTTTGCAGGCAGTATTTAGTATTATATTTCTGAAAAAGTGGTTTCTTGGCAACTACCCTTACAGAAAAAAACATTCCTATTTAAGTTTCTGCAGACTGTAAAAGGTTCAACTTTTTATCCCGATAAAGTTTCTTTATGCTGCTATTGCTCAACTGTAAGGGGGTTTTCATATAAATTGCCTCTGTTACTTTGCACAGGGGGGTAAGACCTAATTGTATATATTAATTCTACCATTATTAAAACAACAACTCTAATGGTGGCCTGAGACATTTGCACAGTGTTATAGATCCACAATGATTTCATTTGACTCAGAAGATTGTGGCAAAGGGCTGCTTAATAAAAAATGATGCGTATTGAAGAGAAGCATAAACCCAAATTTCAAGGTTGATTAATTTTTCAATTGGGTCTATGAGGTGTATTTCAAAATCAAATATCAAGAAAGCATGTCAAATTATTTATCTATTTTGTTGAGCAGTCCCATTAGATGTGAAAATGCTAAATTAGTGTAGAAATTAATGAATCCTGAAGAAAGTAGATGAAAAATGATTTTTATAAGGCATAAGCCTAATCAAATCCAGCCATGTGAATAAAGGTTAAAAGGAAATCAATGAATACCAACTCGCTATCTCTTTCCTGTGAGGAGTAACAAGCAGAGGACAGTACAAAGGAAGGCTGCTAGTCTTTCTTTGCTGAGGTGATACATGAGACCATTTTGTGGTTGTGAGCATCCAAACCAGTGCACACACAAACAAGCTGTGCAACAAATCACATCTAGAACAACCACCACCATTTCCTCTTAAATAGCATATGAATGGACAAATAGTCACTTTCTATTGACTGACTGAAGATTCCACTTGTAACAGCATACTTTAATCACGCTGATTCAGCAGCCCAGACTTATCTACACTGCCCTTGATCATCTAAATTTAAGAATTTCAGTCTCTGCCCTCCTTTTTCTCTTCTCCAGCTCAGACAGCTATTAGAAAAGCCACAAAGCGGAGAAAATGAATTGTCCTGGGTTAAAATGACATAGTGATATTTGAAAGAAATCACTGATGCAGCAACATTTTTGCTGCTTTCTGGTGATTCTTAATACTTTTTTGTGTTTTGGTGGGTTGTCATCAATGTAACCAGTTAACAGGTGCACTAAGACTAAGATGCATCCGATGGCTTTCTAATTGATTTTTCATGGAACGTGACTTTACAGCATTTATGTAGCCACTGACTTTGCAATATTCACAATGAAACCAAAAGTAATGTCTTAGTGCAATCCAATTACATTTCTCTGCAATTAATTATAGGTAATGCCTGTAAATTATTGTAATTGCACTGTAGTTTGGTGTTTGTTTATGTGACAAATTATGTGAGCTCTGCAAACACTGCTTGCCCTAATATTGATCAGTGACCCTGTGGTGGCAGCTTGGCAAAGGCAGATTTGAATCCTGGACCCTTTTCTCATGTTTTAATATTATTGTGGTCATGGTCATGGAGGGAACCTGGTGGATGTCTTTGGAGAACACAGGATACAGAAAGTAGAACTTAATAAAATGATGTGTAAAGAAGTGTTGATGTGATTGATTGTTGGCATTAATAATAATCGGTCTCAAAAGACTCTGTGAAAGCCAGCTTAGTTCTACATCAAACTTTATTGAAGTTCAGGGCATGGAAGATTGCTTATAATGCTTAATAAAGGTGTCATATTGACATGTGCTCACTACTACCACTGTTACTGCTTATGTTTGTAGAGATTCCATGACTGTATGCTCGTATTATGAACCTGTTAGAAGTAAATGTTGTTAGGGTTTCTACCTTCCCCCGGTGTGTTCAACCATCCTCGCCGGTCGCCATTACAGAGCCATCTGTGGGACGGCTTAATATCCACTATCTTAATTATGTCCAGGTCCCGAACAGCTGCTTTGCGTGGTATAAGGGTGTGGTCCTTGGCGCTGTTCGGGGCCAGGTCATCACATCATCATGCTCACCTATTTGCGCTTTAGCCACTTCCGCGATTTCTTCGCCCCCTCGCGCTGCATGTGCATTAGAGCTCACGCTCGCCCTCTGGTGCTGCGGCATCCTTTTCCACTCGTTACAGCAGCAACCTGGTCTTTGTGTTAGAAGTACACTGTCCAGCGCTCTTGCGCTCTATTGAGTCGGACTCTAGTCGTGGCTGGCTCGAGGTGTGCCCCGACTAGAGTAGGCACCGGGTAAAGACGCACTCTATAAGACGTATTCCGGTTTTGTTTTTTTTAGTATTGCATGCACTTTCGACCTCACTTTCGCTCCCTGCCGTTTGGATCACCTCCGTGCCTCGCCATTTAAGAGACGCCCCAAAACTGTGCTTTATGCACGCTTGCCCCGACTGACGCTTTGGCGTCCTCTCGCGACTAGGTCACGCGTTTCTCCCACTTGGGACGCAACCTCGGCGTGCCCCTTTATCCTCTGAGTCTGACGCTACGCTCTTTATCCCCTTTTTGGTTGTTCTATATTATTTCCCCATTATTAGTATTATACGACGTGGGATATACTTATCCCGAATACTTGGGTCCAAATAAAAACCTAGTGTCTAGTGCCTAGTGTCTCTCAGAATGTATGTTAAATAAGTATAATACAATTATGGCTACTGTTGTGTATAATTTATTACTTAAATGTAACAAAAAGATCATAATTAAAAACCTACTCCAATGTCCAACTGAAAAATGTAATTAAAAATAAATGACTAAATAAAAATACAAAACAAAAGACAAATCTTTTCACCAATAACTTGAAACTTGTAAGATCTGACACGACAATGTATACAAGTACATCAGATCAGTCCAGGGTTATTTTAGAGAGCACCGTTTTACTGTAATGAGGTGCTGAAGCATTTACTGCTTCAAGTGACACTTTTGTTTCTTACATAATTTATAACAGCGGGCCATGGCCAGTCTCTTAGTGCAAGTGCCTGTATACACTGAGTGCAATCAAGTTTTAAAACACTTTACCGGCCTCGATGACCACTGCACCTCAAGGTTCTTCCTTTTGCTTTTTGACTTTTTTGTAGGTTATTTACAAGGAAACACGAACTCGTACCTCTTCTGAAGTGGTGGAATATTTTTCCATAATTGTGGATATGTTTTTATCAACTGGAAGATTGTTGATTATGCTACTATTTATATACAGATAATACACAACAGTGATTCTAATAAAGGTCGCAGTGACTAATATACACTGTTTGACGTTGCACAGAAAAAGTTAGAACTAATATTTACTACTGTTGTTGATTAAGATCATAGAGTAAGTGTACCATTATAGAAAATGGTACCTTAGCCACAGTGACAACCAAAGTTGAAAGAATAAACAATGTTTAAAAACTACAGTTCTATATAGACAATCACCATACAGTATTAACAGTGCTTCTGCAAAAGCTGCAAAGGGAGCTAACATTTAAGCTTTTGCTGATTAAAATGAATTTGGTTATTTATCACTATCAAGTGGAACAATGTCTAATATCTGGCATATGGAAAAATAATTGGCTCACACACAAAAAATATATATAATAATATAACTTAAAATATGCATTTTAAATGTGTAATTTAAAATTTAAAAAGGAAAAAAGTATATTATAAATGTATATTTTAAATGTAAAATATTTACATTTTTAATATCGCATAGTACTGGGCAATATCACAGATTACGATTGATAAACAATTATTTTGTTTCATGTTTTTTATATCAATTTATTATTTAACCTTAGAGTGCAGTTAATGAGTTTTTTTTACTGTAAATGTTCAACTATAAAAGCAGGAGCATTTTTCTGATAAAAGAGTGCATATTGTTCAGTGCATACTCATCTCCAAAAAGTATCCTATTACTTCTCCAGTAAGATAACCCCTTGTGTGTACTAGTATAGTTTTTAATTCGATTAAGTATTTTTACTTAACTTTTCACAAAATTATGTTTACACCTATTGAAATGTTTTTTTAAAGATTTGTGTTAAAATGACTTGAGTGGTCATCTCTAAAGCAATTCTAATATCCTGCAGGGCACACAAGGTCGTACCAGTAAATGTCCAGGGCCATTTGAAGTTTGCCAGTGATCATCTGGATGATCAAGAGGATCATGAGAGAATGTCATGTGGTCAGATGAGAATAACACACTGCTTTTTGGTATGAACTCCACTCACAGTGTTTGGAGGACGAAGAAGGATGAGTACAACCCCAAGACCACCATCCCAACTGTGAAGCATGGGGGTGGAAACATCATACTTTGGGGTTGCTATTCTGCAAAAGGGACAGGATGGCTGCACCGTATTAAAGGGAGGATAGATGGGGTCATGTATAGCAACATTTTGGCCAACAACCTGCTTGGTGCAAACTTGATCAAACCCTACAGGAAACATCTGACCTCTGTAATTGCAAATAAAGGTTTCTGTACCAAATATTGGGTTCTGTTTTTTTTTTCTATTCTAACAAATACTTACTTAAATGTAAAGAATTGCACATTCATCATTAAAAGATTATACAATCTGATTTTCTTTTTTTTTTTATTTGCATAGTTACATACATGTACATAGTGTACATACGATAGAAATTACAGAACTCTCCATTCTTTGTAGGTGGGAAAACTTTTAAAATCAGCACTGTATCAAATACTTCTTTTTCCCACTGTATATTTTTGATTGATTATGCTCTTTGGAAGCAATTACATCTATGAGTTGACCCTCTTTTTGAGTAAGTCTCTTCTATTTTTGACACTGGGATTTGAGCAGTATTTTTTTCCCATTTTCCTGACTATCCTTCGGGTTTTGGAGTTAAGCCTTGATGGCTCAGAATAGTCAGATACTTGTACAGAAGCCACACCAGCATTGTCTTGGCTGTGTGCTTTAGGTCATTGCTGTGCTGAAACATGAACTGTCTCGCCAGTCTCAGGTCACATGGGCTCTGGAGCATATTATATTTAAGGACAACTTGTATTTGGCTGTATAAATCCTTTTCTCAGTTCTGATTAGTTCTGTTCTTACTGTTCCTGCCACAACATGATGCTGACACTACATGCTTAACCATGGGAATGGTATGAGCCAGACGATGGCCAGGGCCTAGTATTCAGTACAGTGGAGTTCTGCCCAATATTCAATATTTCAAAAGGCCAGCTCTTTAAATGCTGTTTGACATGTTACTCAAGAGTAAAAGGCTTGCTGCAATGGTCATCAATCCCAGAAGTTTCCCCATAGTGGGAAAAAGACTTTCAAATCTCCTGTTAAAGTAACGTGTTTTTGTCACCTCCCTGACCATGGCTTTTTTGCCCATTTATTCAGTCTGGCCAGCATGGCAAAGCCCATATGATCTAGGATTATCCTATTTCACAGTTTTTAAGAACATTGTGCTTATGGGAAGACTCAAAGCTTTAGAAATTGATTAAACACTTGCACCGCAAAGATTTTTGGTCTAAAGAGAGTGCACGGTGGCTCAGTGGTTAGCACCGCTGCCTCACAGCAAGAAGGTCTTGGCTTCAATCACAGGGTGGAGAGACCTGGGTCCTTTCTGTGTGGAGTCTGCATGTCCTCCCCATGTCTGTGTAAGTTTACTCCGGGTACTCCGGTTTCCTCCCACAGCCCAAAGACGTGTGTTAGGTTAATTAATTACTCTAAATTGACATTGACTTGTGTGTGTATATATGGGACTGGTGTTGAGATTAATTTGTGTATGGATATACAAGGTATATACAAGGTATGGACCTTGTGTGTGTGTGTCGCTGAGATGGCCTCTGAAATAAACAAACAAACTTCCTAGATTCATTTTCATGGTCATTTTATACACAGTTAACACTGTGGTAGCCTAGCGGTTAAGGAACTGGACTCTGGTTCAAATCCCTCCTCTGCCCAACCTGTCATAGCTGGGTCCTTAAGCAACGGCCTGATTGCTTGAATTGTAAGACTGTATCGGTTGTAAGTCACTCTGGATAAAGGTGTCTGCTAAATAAGGGCGAATGTAAATGTATAAAACTAACATTGCTGCTGGCACTGCCTTAACCAGTAGTTAGATACTCTGGTGTACTATTCCATTTCCCAGTGTTGAATAAATAACATCAGCTATAAGCAGCAATTACTGTATATTGACAGTTTCTTTATAATGACTGGAAACTGGTGACTGCACAAAAGTGTTTTTCATAACATTTCTACTTAAGATCAGGACTTAACTTTGACTTGGCCATTCTACAACATTATCTTTAGTATCATTTTTGGTAGATCAGTTTCTGAGCTTAGGCTTGTTTTCTTGCTGCTTGATCCTGACATTTTACTTTAGAATATGCTGGCATAATTCATAATTTGTAGCTCCATTCATGGTTGCAATTTATCATGGCTCAGATGCAGCGTATTAGCCAGAATACTACCACCACCATGTTTCTCTGGGGTTTTTTTTTACAGACATAACAATCGTCCGCCTCATCTGTCTACAAAAGGCTTCTGGATTTCCAAGTGTCACATGATGTTCATGGACCATTGTTCTTTTTGGACATCAATGCCTTTCTCCATAAAAGCCTATCATGCATAGTATTTTTGTTCGGTGTTGTCCTGATGGTGCACATATGAAAATTTTTGGGACAGACCTATAGTTGATTAAAAGTAACCTGAGTCCCCTTGTGAATTCATGGGCATTTATACACATTGCTCGCGGCGTAATCTTTGCTGGCCAACTCTCATTAATTTGTCTATTGTCTCATTTGTTCAACTTTGTTCTCTTAAATTTAGAGAAAAGCAGGTGTATATTGTCAGCTTCTTAATAGTCAGGTTTTAGTTTTAAAGGGGTTAATAGTTAGACTAAGGTCAATCCATAAATTAGATTTCTAGAAATTTATAAAAAGGCAGATACTGTATGTATTCGGCTTAGTTGTCACTCTAGGTTGACTTCATACACACAAACAAATTTCTAGGGGAGTGGGATATATTTCGGCAACAGAAACTACATACTACATATTCTAGTCACTGAGGCTTTGACTGATAATTTGTAATTTGTAACCATTATAATTTGTAAGCTGCTTTGTCCAATCATTGCCAGTCCAATCATGCTTAGGCATGCTATCAGTGTAGGTGCTATATAAATGTTGTTAGGCTAGTTCCCCTTGATGGATAGTTTTACCAGTACTAGAGTCAAGAGAAACATTGAGCCGATGACGATAAGGCAAATGAAGATTCGACAATGCATTGACCAAATGTCAAACACCATACTAATCCAAATGTTGAACCCTCATAGCTACTGATCAAGCAGCCATAATTAAATATATAATATTTTTTTTATTTGTCAAAAGCTAAAGCAGAAAAAAATTCAAAAAATAAAGTAAGGAATTTCTGTGATCAGGTGCAAAAATCTCTTCTTTCATAATTGTCAAGCACATTTGTCAAACTTCTTTAGGTACGTTTCTGCACTGACTACACCAGACTGATGAATTGTTTGTGGATTTGAGTTATGTGCATGATCCCCCAAAATGGCATCTTTTATAAATTTGCCATAGTTAATTCTGAAAGCAATGTCCACCATTCAGTACCCTCCGATTACTCAAGACACATAAAATAAACTTGCAATAGTATGGAATTGTTGCTGAGACACACAGTACAACATTTAAGGCCAGAACATCAGTGGTGTTCTAAAATGGTCGACACTGCAAACACCAAGAATGAAGTCAAAGGAATTTTCTGTAGACCTCCGAGACAAAATTGTCTCAAGGTACAAATCTGGGGAAGGATACAGAAAATGTTCTGCTGCTTTGAAGGTCCCAATGAGCACAGTGACCTCCATCATTCGTAAATGGAAGAAGTTTGGAACCACCAGGA
>JAVSBV010045240.1:0-5000 GCA_033117975.1 Parotocinclus spilosoma
GGACGGGACAGGAGAGGACAGGTGGGGAGAGGAGAGGAGAGGAGAGGACAGGACAGGACAGGACAGGACAGGACAGGACAGGAGAGGACAGGACAGGACAGGACAGGAGAGGACAGGACAGGACAGGAGAGGACAGGAGAGGACAGGACAGGACAGGAGAGGACAGGAGAGGACAGGACAGGACAGGAGAGGACAGGACAGGACAGGACAGGACAGGACGGTGTGCCTCTTGCATATCATCCGAAAATAATGAACCAAACATCTGGGCGTCTCAATACTAACGGCGCTTTTGCAATAATCCAGGAAATTTCCATTAAAAGTCACAAATGAAATAAATGTTAATAAAATGTAATAAAATGTTGTAATTAATTTCCCTTTGATTTATTTATCGCTATTTTTTTTCAGTAATTAAGAATATATAAATCAATTTAATAGATTAAATAATAGATAATAGATGAAATTATATATATATATATATATATATTATAAAATATATTTATTATAATCACATACACACTGCATATACATTTATACATATATAATATTATAGATACATATTTATACTATATATATATATAACAATATTTTCGGTATTATATAATGTATAATAAGAAAGATAAACATTTACATATCACCCATATAAAATCTATTATAAATAAAGAAAAGGTTCTTACAGAAATGGTTCTGCACGATGAATAGAGTTCCACTGTTCCACATGTCCCAGCACACACACACACACACACACACACACACACACACACACACACACACACACACACAGAGACACAGAGACACACCGTTCAACGTCCAAGCTCGGATGCACTGAATGAAAGACTGACTGAGAGTGTGTGAGTGTGTGTGTGTGTGTAATTATGAGTGAGAGTGTGTGTTGTTCTCGGCTGAAAGCTGAATATTGCTAACAGACCAGAGGGCACCATGGAGAGGGGGCGGAGCAACAGCCTTTAGCTCCTCCCTAATCTCTCTCTCTCTCTCTCTCTCTCTTTCCATTTTTCTGTCTCTCTCTCTCTGTCTGTCTTTTTGTCTGTCCTTTTTCTGTCTCTCTCTATCTATGTCTCTCACTCTCTCTTTCTGTCTCTCTGTGTCTCTCTCTGTCTGTCTCTATTTCTGTCTGTCTCTCTCTGTCTGTCCCCTTTTCTGTATCTCTCTCTGTCTCCCTGTCTGTCCCTTTTTCTGTCTTTCTCTCTCTCTGTCTCTCTGTCTGTCCCTTTTTCTGTCTCTCTCTCTGTCTGTCTATATTTCTGTCTCTCTCTCTCTCTCTCTGTCCCTTTTCTGTCTCTCTCTTTCTGTCTGTCCCTTTGTCTGTCTCTCTTTCTGTCTCTCTGTCTGTCTCTTTTTCTGTCTCTCTCTCTGTCTGTCTATCTGTCTGTCCCTTTTTCTGTCTTTCTCTCTGTCTGTCCCTTTTTCTGTCTCTCTGTCTGTCTATCTGTCTGTCCCTTTTTCTGTCTCTCTCTCTGCCTCTCTCTCTGTCTGTCTCTTCTTTCTGTCTGTCTATATTTCTGTCTCTCTCTCTCTCTCTCTGTCTGTCCCTTTTCTGTCTCTCTCTTTCTGTCTGTCCCTTTGTCTGTCTCTCTTTCTGTCTCTATTTCTGTCTCTCTCTCTGTCTGTCCTTTTTTCTCTCTCTCTCTCTATCATTTATTTTAAACTCGTTAAAAATTTCATTTTTCAGAAAAGTCAACAATAAAAATATGAAACTAGAATAAGACGGCTGTTAAAATGTTTCCTTTTTGTTTAATGAACCTAAAATTGGCTGAGAATAAATTTGTGTTTCTGGAGGAAATTTCCTCGTTTAAAACGGATTACAAAAGTTTCAAAATAAACATTTAGCTCAACAATAAATTCGTATTAAAAAAAACCAAAACCCCGTAGTGTTGGGAGAAAAACGTCATGTCATATTTTGGGATTATCATAAAAATTTCGAGAACTAACTCAAAGGGCAAGAAAAAAGTCGTATTGTTTATTAAACCTGTAATATTTATACAGGATGAGTCAAAAGTCTCAGGACACTTCTTCGCAAAGTTTCTTTACGACTGCTAGAAAACAAAAATTCGGAACTTTCCGTGTTTACAACTTACGAACCATAATAAGTATTACGAATCCGATCGCCCCAATCGATTTCTGATCCAATTCTGATCTTCTTTGATACCCAACACGACCACCTTCCCATCGGTCCAACTTACCCATGATCCAATATGGCAGGCTTCAAGATGGTGGCCCCCCATAAACTTGTATAAAATGTCAATAGCGAAGTCGTAACGCTGGGACCGGTGAGCGGTGACGTTCTACCCCCTTCAAACTCCGCCCACAGGTCCTCCAGCAGATTCAGGTATGGACTCGGACTTGGCCGCTCTAGCACTTTTACTTTTCGTTTTTGGGCCGATGTGCTTCGGGTCGTTGTTTTGCTACAAGTCTAAGCCACCCGCCCAGCTCCAGCTGTTTAGCAAAAGGCTTCCCAATTGCCCAATGAGAAAAAAACACAGCAACATAACGCTACCACCACCATGCTTCAAACACTGTTTGCGTTTTATCCGGTCTGCTTATTGTTTTTTTTTTTAGATGTTTAGACGTTTTTTTTGTCCGTTCTTCACTTTCGGGTCGCCTGCATGCCCTCTGTTTTTGCCCCTCCTGCGCCCCTCTTTTGTATAACCGATATGTAAATGAGCCTCTCCGGGGACAAGGCAGGACATTACGCCTCTTTACAAAAGACGTGTGCCGCTAAAGAGATTAACTCACAATGGGCTACACACACACCTACACACACACTCACACACACACACACTCACACAACTGCCCCGCACCCACTCCGAATTAAATAAATACCCCTCCTCCTCTGTTTTTGGGCTAACCGCCTGTCACACCCCTCTGAATCCCGGGCCCTGCTGTTTGTAAAGATGAGGGGGTAAAGACACACCCTTCAGAGGAGGCGTGGCCATGTTTGCACAGTGGAGTGTGTGATAATGGCTGTAAAATGGACGTCATGCCAATTTTTGGCGCCTCAGTCCAACAGCGCTTATGAAAAAAGCCTGGGTGAAGTGTCAGACGTAACAACGGTGCTCTCACGGGGGCCCCAAACAGGGGGCCGGGGGTGAAGGACAAGCTCAAGACTGCAGATGTTGCAGATGTTGCAGCAATGCTGTGCTGCTGAGCTCCGGGTTTCTGCGTCTAAAGAGCTAATTCAGCTCCACGGGGAGCACGAGATCCCGAAAAAAATCAATCTGCTCTGAAACCTCACACCAAACCCCCTCCTTCATCTCAGGAACCCAGTCGTCCAGTCCTCTGTACAGCTGCTGTCCTCTAAAGGTCCGTGTTTAGGAGATTTTCCATGACTCCTAGAGGACAGGAGTTCTTGGGTCGTGTCTCCTTACTGTTGGGCAGGAGCTCCTATGTCACATCCCTGTACCATTGGGCAGGAGGTATGGGTCATGTCTCTGTTCCATTGGGAGGAGGTATTGGGTCATGTCTCTTTCCCATTGAGTAGGAGGTATTGGGTCATGTCTCTTTTCCATTGAGCAGGAGGTATTGGGTCATGTCTCTTTTCCATTGGGCAGGAGGTATTGGGTCATGTCTCTGTTCCATTGAGCAGGAGGTATTGGGTCACGACTCTTTCCCACTGAGCAGGTGGTATTGGGTCATGTCTCTTTTACACTGGGCAGGAGGTATTGGGTCATGTCTCTTTTCCATTGGGCAGGAGATATTGGGTCATGTCTCTTTTCCACTGAGCAGGTGGTATTGGGTCATGTCTCTTTTACACTGGGCAGGAGATATTGGGTCATGTCTCTTTTCCACTGAGCAGGTGGTATTGGGTCATGTCTTTTTTCCATTGAGTAGGAGGTATTGGGTCATGTCTCTGTTCCATTGGGAGTAGGTATTGGGTCATGTCTCTGTTCCATTGGGCAGGAAGTATTGGGTCATGTCTCTTTCCCATTGAGTAGGAGGTATTGGGTCATGTCTCTTTTCCATTGGGCAGGAGGTATTGGGTCATGTCTTTTTTCCATTGGGCAGGAGTTCCAAGTTCAATTTCTCTTTCTTATTGGGCAGGAGTTCCCAGATGATGCCTCTGTCCCTTTGGGCAGGAAGTATTGGGTCATGTCTCTTTTCCATTGGGAAGGAGTTCCCAATTCCATGTCTCTTTTAGATTGGGCAGGAGTTCCAAGTTCATGTCTCTTTCCCATTGGGTTTCCATTGGGAGTTCTCAGTTTATGTATTGGGTGGGAGTTCCCATTCTACAGGATTATACTCTTGAGTTCTTGTGTATCTGTATGTAAAGCAAATGGAGGAGTCCTTATCTACACCGGCATGTGCTTTTTGGTCTTTGTGATCACGTTCACTTGACTCCAGCCTTGAGCCTCCTCATGACGTCGTCCTGTGGGTTTCTTCACACTGGCCCATTGATCGGGATAAGAGCAGAAGGTCCGGCTATATCGATCCTCTCATTCTTAGCGCTAAAAGCCAGCGGCCCGTGCTGGACAATGGACGGGAGGGCGGGAGGGCGATCGCATTTGCATTAGCATGACGGCGAGGCCTCGTCTCATGTCGTCTGTCCTCCGGTCTCTGGGGAAAGACGAGCCTTTGAGTAATGAATGAACATGAAGTGAAGCTCCCAGGGCCGGGCCGCTGTTATACATCATACCTCAGAGCAGACGCGGTCCTGCCGGGGGTTTAATGAGGCGTGACGTCGGGCATGATGTGTAAAACAGCCTGTTTTATCCTGATTTATCTCCGGCAGGCTCTGCACCGAGCACTTCCGAACAACGAGCTCCATAAAGAAGGTCCTCAAACGCAAATCTGGGCCCTGAATATTCACAATATTCCAGATTTTTTAAACACTTAATTCGATAAGTAAGAATTCTCTGCCTCAAAGATCTGCCAGTTTCTCTTTAAGAAAGCCCCGCCCATTCTGCACTCGTTACCTGTACATAAAACACACCTGTCCATCACACTCCAACCTCTCCACCATCCCCAAGTTCAAAGAGCTGTCCTAG
>JAVSBV010045240.1:10000-11109 GCA_033117975.1 Parotocinclus spilosoma
TTGAAAGGCTGGGTGTTTGAGGAGTAAAGATGATCAGAGGAACTCCCTCCACTTGACCACCAAACGTTTATAAGGATTGACTGTAGATATTTCTTCCTCTACAGACCTGAAATCTGGAGGAATTTCAGTCCTGAAGGGCAAACTGAAGAGGGGGTGATCTCTCTCCCCTCCCTCAGAACCGTCCTTCATCCATATCTGACAGGAGCGCGTGGGTAAGGGATTTTTATCCAACCTTTATCCTTTATAAAACTAAACGTCAGTGCGTTGCATTATGGGATATGCAGTTCTTGACTTTGGAACCAGTCAGTTATTAGCTCCTTGTGCGTTTCTCTGTCGCTGTAGCACCGCGAGCGTCCACGGTGGGGCGCTGTTGCTCTTTGCGTCTCGCTTCAGCGTCTCGCGGCTGTTTCAACACGGGCAGAAACCAAAGAAACAGACTGATGGGTGCTGAGACATCTGAATGCTAAAACCCCCCCCCCAAAAAAACCCACCGTTTGCTGCGCATTGCGTTAAATTTAGCACTAACGACACGGCTAATTTCCTTTCTCCTACCTTCCGATGGAGGCGGCTAGCAATTAGCAAGCAGCGGGTGTATCGTGTTCGAGGAGCTTATTCGTAGCACGTTCAGCGTAGCCCGAGAGCGCTATTACTAGCAAACAGCTGGCACATAAACTATCTATTTATCTGTCCTGCTATCAGTCCATCTGTCTGCAGAGCCCAAATCTATTCATCAACATCCAGAAGGGGGACCAGAGTCGATCTCCTAAAATCGTGTGTTGGTTTTAACTAGGCGAGGGGAAAATGGAGGCATGTGGGGGCGCAAGAACGGGAATCAACAAGTCACTAAGGAAGGAAAAAAGATGAGGTAGCTAGTTTTGGGGTGGTAGCTAAAAAGTTAAAACGGATAAGTCACAGAAATGCAGGGACGTCCCTGGACAAGACGTCGTCCTAAAGGCGGTTTACGTTGACCCTTACCAACGGTCCGGACCCCACCCCGACCTCAGAACAGTCTGGATGTTGGATGGGTCCCCTGGCCACCCATGGAGGACGGGTCCCCTGTTGAGTCTTGGTTCCTCCCAAGGTTTCTTCCTACAATTTTAGGGAGTTTT
>JAVSBV010045260.1:0-11109 GCA_033117975.1 Parotocinclus spilosoma
TATTTATTTCTGTACCTTGGAGAGCCTTTTGCTCTACCTCCTTTGTTCTTCCCCGTTCGACCCCTACGTCGCGTTAAACCCCCGTCCCCGCATCCTTGGGTCCTCAGTCCGTACCCTAACATCATCCTGTTCCTCTTCTTCCTACCCTTCCTGATCCAGCTTGTTCGGACTGTAGAATGAAATCTTTCCATACAAATGTCCGGTATTTTCTGTTTGTATTCTAAAGAAAAGACCGAGAAATATCGATATTGGATCGTTGCACCATTGCTACACCACTGATCTAATGGTGGCCTAAGACTTTTGCACAGCACTGTATGTTTCTGCACATTTTCAGCGCACATTTTCCCCAATCTTAGGTGCAGATTTGGTCCAGACCGAACATCGAAACGCCCTAAAGCATTACGTACGCACCTTTTGGGCTGAGACACCATGCATTTCCACAGAAGGGCGTAAAGAGCCAGCAGGAGCACGATGAAGACTGTTGCAGCGATCAGACCTTCGAACACACACAAACACACCCAGTTATACTAATTAAAAGTGTTTGTCACACCGATCTGACTCACGGCGCCCTGTACAGCTGCTTTTGTCTCACGTGGAATCTCGGCGCGTGTGATCAGCAGCGATCTGTAATCTGCAAACAAAATGCCCGCCTCTCGCTTCTGACTTAATGAAACGTGACTCCGGTGATTCGTTCATCCACATTCAGGAGCAGCAGTTCAAGACAGGAGGGATTAGGGGTGTAACGATATGCTCTGCTCACCATTCGATCCACGATACTGATTCGATTTTCTTATGATTATGTTGGTGTAAAAGACGACGTTTTTTCTTTCTCAAGTGTAAGTGATGCAAAGCAATGCAAACAATTTCCGTCCAACACCCCGTCTAAGGTTGGCACCCACTTCGCACCCAGTGCTGCCAGTGTGATTCTGCACTCGGGTATTACTTAGAGAGTCTGGGCAAAAGGCTGGTCAAAGAACGGGTTGGGTTTCGAAACCGAATGCAGTTTCGGTTGATGACAGGAGAATAAAACTTTTATTTTTAAATGTTGTTTAGTGCAATAGCCCTGGTCAAACACCTGATACAGACTGAGGTGCTACAAGTTAAGCAGGTTCTAGAGATCCTTAGACAAACACACTAGTAAATCAACTGGAAAAGGTTTATTTTTTTTATTAATGTGATGCTATAAAAAAAGTCTGCATGTCCTCCCCATGTCTGCCTGGGTTTATTCCGGGTACTCCAGTTTCCTCCCAAAGCAAAAAAAAAAACCATGTGTGTTAGGTAAATTGCTGTCTCTAAATTGTCATTGACTTGTGTGTGTGTGTGACTAGTCTTGAAATGAACTTGTGTATGGATATAACCTTGTGTGTGTGTGTGTCGCTGGATGGCCACTGATACTGATAGACTAAGTTAAAGAACCTAAATAAACAAACAAACAAATGATGCAGTAAAAAAGGCTTGTTCAGTTTGTTCTTTGATAATAATAATAATAAGTATAAACTAAAAAATAAAACACCAGTGCAGGAACTCCCTCCATCGTTTAGTTATCAGGGGACGATGTGCCTCCAAGGACCTCCTGACTGATTTTATGATGTGTTTTGTTATTTCTTTTATCACTAATTTTATTATTAATATGGATTGAAATTGTTATTTACTTAATTTTACTATTACTTTAATATACTTAAAGTATTTACCTAATTAACATTTTTGAGTCTTGGTTCCTCCCAAGGTTTCTTCCTTCTACTATCAGGGAGTTTTTCCTTGCCACTATTACCTAGTCTTGCTCAACTTGGGATTGGCCTTTTTAAGATCTTATAATATTAGAAAGCTGCTTTGAGACAATGCAACCTTATAAAAAGCGCTACAGAATTAAATTTGGATTGAATAGGTGCTTAATCTAGACCTGGGGGCGACCAAAAGTCTGGCATGAGCTGATCTGAGACTCCTGGCTGGACAATAAAGACTTAGGAGGTCAGAAAGGTAAACAGGACCCAGGCCGTGAAGAGCCTTAAAGGTCAGAAGAACGACGCAAAGTAAGCGAGTTAAAATCCTTCAACTAGAATACCTTTCTGAAGTGTAAGCGATGCAGAACAACGCAAACAATTTCAACACCCCGCCCAAGGTTGGCACCCATTTTGCACCCAGTGCTGCCCTGTGATTTCCATGCAATGGGTACAGGACTCTGTACTCAGGTATTCCTGGGTAATCGGGTGCCCAAGGTGCCTTCCGCATGGGTCGGGCATCATAAAAGTCTTTGTGAAATAGGAAAGGATGCATTGCAACAGCAAACCATGCCACCCTTAAGGTTTCAGAGTGAGCCCTGGCACCTGTGCAACCCTGCCCGGACATAAAGCGGAGTTACAATGTAAAGAAAAAGACAATAATAATAATTATAATTTATAAGTCATGTTTAAAATACAGTAAAGGCTGTTTTACTAATGGACGTACTGAAAGAAAATCCATTATAAATTACAAACAGACACACAGGTGCCAGCTGTTTGATTTTTTTTTTTCCCACTGGCAGCCTTCTCGTCTTATTACTAACAGACATTTTGGGAAATCAGCGCCCTCTGACATGTTGATACACGAAACAGAGACAGTGTGCAGATTTATTCTAGCGTATTTTCCACAGGCCTGGCCTCCAACACTCAGGAAGGGTTCAGTGTTCTCTGTGTTTCAGTGCGGCCACGAGTCTAGAGTTTGATCCGTACTGGGTGAAACTGCTGGTGGGAACTGAGCCTATCGTGGGAACCCTGAGCACATGGCATGAATCACTCATGGGTAAGAGCGCCAGTCGCTGTGCTGGCATGATTTAGGTGTGACACGGGAGAAACCGGAGTAGGAAAGGCAGGCATTTCCTAAGAGCCAAACCAGACCGTGTCCTAATATTAACGGCACCAGAGTGTCGCTTACCTGGCACGATGCCACTGCGTTTCTGCAAGGGCTTCTCCGTGACGGGTGCTGGAGACGCTGCTTCTGAACCTGCGCAGACAATTACAATGTTAGAATCTTAGTATGTGTAACGAGTTATCGTGGTTTCCGTTGATTACAGGAGAATAAAACTGGTATTTTTGAAGCGAACTACCCTTATGAGTGCGTCGTTTAGTTCAATAGCTCTGGTCAAACACCTGATACAGACCGAGGTGCTACAAGCCAAGCAGGTTCTGAGATCCTTAGACAAACACACTTCCACAAACAAACGTCTGAATTTCTAGGTTTATTTTTTGATTCATACGATAGGTTTAAGCAAATGTGAGGGTGCAATAAAAAGTCTTGCTCAGTTCTCCAACAGAAAAATGGGATTGGTTCAGGAAGCTTTTTCCTACAAAACCCCAAAACGATGGAATAGTCTTCCAGCAAATGTTCGCAACTCAGACCCAGTCTCTATGTTTAAATCGAGGCACCAAGACTTATTTGTTTAGTCAAACATTTAGCCTGTAGTTCTGGTTCCAGTTTTAGTCCTTGATATGTTAATGGGAACAAAGAGCATGTCTTATTTATTTCCTCTTTTTCGAGGTTCTCGCTCCAAAGGTGACCCTGCTACGGGAGATGATCTCAGACGGAACGATCAGCCATGCCTAAGATGCTCCCTCTAACATCTCTACATAGACTTAATACATTTAAATGTTTTATTATATCATGTTAATAAGGTTTATTACCCAAAAGAGGATGGGTTCCCCTTCTGAGTCCGGTTCCTTAATCTCAGGGAGTTTTTTCTTGCCACTGTCGCCATTGGCTTGCTAATTAGGGAATTCAATTGTATAAATATATATCATTGTAAAGCTGCTTTGTGACAATGTCTATTGTAAAAAGCGCTATACAAATAAAATTGAATTGAATTGAATTGAAAGTTAAGTTACTGGACTATAGACCAGAAGGTCAAGGGTTCGAATCCCATCTCTGCCACAGTTGGGTCCCTGAGCAAGGCCCTTAATCCACAAATGCTTGGATTGTAAGACTGTATTAATTGTAAGTCAATCTGGATAAGGGTGTCTGCTAAAAAGCATAAAAGTAAATACAGTTTACTGTACAAATGGACAAACAACGTCCATTTGGTCTTAACAACAAAAAGAAATGATAACAGGAAATAAAAATCTCCCGTTCAACTCTGGACGTTGCTAATTTTAAAAGATTAAGGACGCGTCTTTGAACTGCCATGAACAGAATTCATGTCGTACTTTGTTGTTCGGCTTACATATATTTTTTTTCATTTATTCCCATGAATATTGATTTACTTTGCATTAACTACGTGCATGAACAGGAACTGCGTTACGGTCTTTGTACTTTGTGATTTAAGTACATACAGATTTTAAAAATCAGTTTAAAAGCTGATTCTGCCTCATCTGCTCAGAAATCAGCGTTTCTTTACTGGACTCATTCTGTCTTGCTTGTGTGCAGCCAGCGAGACGTGTTTTTTTATGTTATATACTCCATCGTTATCGCTCCAAGTTATATTTGTGTTTAAAGCCTATTTACGTAGCATTTGCACGCAGTATTCTTGTGTAAGTACCTTTCACGTTTACATTCCGCTAGCATAAATATAATATAATATTCACACAAGAAGCGATAAAGGAGGAAAAGCGCGATTCAAACGGTTGGTACCATTTTTGTGTGAGGCGAGGGGGAGCCATGCCGGAGTAGGAGGAACCACCTGAGAAACACAGGAGGATAAAACGTTAGGAAATCACAGAAACAAAAGCAAAACGAGAAACGAGTCGGGTTGGTTACAGCACACATTAAAAACCGCATTACAATCATTCTTTCTCACAGAGGCTGGTCATGCCCTGGCTTTTGAAGGGAGGGGCGAATATTGGACCAATCTATTTATAATTCAATTACATTTTCCACAGAGTAAACCAAATGATTGAATCACAGTCCTGGTTAAATAAACTTAACGGCCGATGGACTGTGGTTTCGAGGAATATAATAAGCAAAACACTTATTTTGACACCAAAAATATCAGGCCTAGGCAGGTACAGAGAGAGAGAACAAAAGAAAAACATTTATCTGAGGGAATAATTACAGTAGCAGATGACTGCTCTGGGCACAATAGATTATAACGTGATCTGCCAAGCCAAGTGACTTTAAGTAAACAATTTAGGCTCCTTTTAGAGGCGGCGTTAAGTTTCTGGAACTTCTGTGGGTTTTTTTATGCAATAAATATAATCACGGACAAAAATAAATAAATATAATAAATATATTTATATATTTATATACAGGTGTGCTCAGATTAGACACTAGATCTTACCGCGAGAGGGCATAAAAGTAATTCCCCTATAGCGCTGCCCTATAAAAAAGCCCTCAGAAGCTACTTTTGGATAGTGTACCTTTTGGTGAGATAATATTTTTCATTTTTCCCAGTTAACAGACTTTGAGGGGGGAATCATCGCACTGAGAGAAGAAGGATGGTCGTTTTGCCAAATTTCCACCATATAAGTCGTTCCGCCCCTAGTTGTGGGCTTGTCAGCACAACTTTTCGGATTTCCTGACCTTTGATAAAAGCATAAATTCTTCCGGGGATCCCAAAAATCCTCCCATAAATCACTGATCCGCTTTGCAGTGGCTAAGTTGCGACTTGTGGCTTCTTTTTCTTATTCGCTCTCACGTTCTTTCGTCTGATTAAGCGGAATTTTGGTCCAAATAAGCAAATAACGTATATAATAGGATTTGTTTTAGTACTTAAGAATTTGGTTTGAATAAGCGGCTGGTCCCATTAACCAGATTCGACTGTATATGAGAGAGGGGATGCCAGATGTGGGATCATTCCTTTGCACTGCAGCAGCAACCTATCGGATCTATGGACTTTTAGGGCACGAAGGGAAACCCTGTGACCCTGACCAGGGGTTTGAACAGGATAAAAATGGTTTGGGCATGTCAGAATGTAGATCTTATTTAAAGCAATAATAAATTATTACATTTCAAATAAAATACTATGTGGAATATTAAGTAAATATATGCACTAATGTAATGATTAATACTTTTATCTAATTAACATTTATAAGTTTAAGTGAAGTCAGACTTATTTATATAGCGCTTTTCACAATGGAGCATCTTCTAGTATATAGGGCCAGTCCTAAACTGAGCATGCCTAGGGTGACAGTGGCAAGAAAAAGCTTTATAAGGAAGAAACCTTGGCAGTACCAAGACTCAAACTGATGCATAGTTTACAGCTTCTGAGTGGAAGCTGATTCTATTTGGCGCCCTCTCTGGTAGAAAGGTGTAATCACATGTAAAATGGTTACGTAAGTTGACCTGTACCTGTGTCTGTTCTGTTTGGTCTCAGGTTCCCTGTAAAGACCTGAAGCCAAAGGAGAGACGGGTGAACACACACGAGTCTCTGTACAGGTACCAGGTAAGACACACACACACACACACACACACACGCTCTATTAATATATGCACTGAAATAATATTAGTGAAGCTGATTAACTCTGGATCTACACCTAACCACTTTTAACGACCCTAACCTTAATCTAAAGAACATGATTTGGCTTAAGTCCAAGTTGTGGTTTCTTAAAAAATTCGGTATGAAAAGTGACGTATTTGGTCCCCACAATTATAAATAAACCTAACACACACACACACACACACACGTGTATAACATAAGCATGTGAACTCTCTCTGTTTTGTTTAGATGGAGAACCAGAAGCTGCAGGAAGCGAGTGAACGTCTAGAACAGGAAAACGATAATCTGGCACTCACACTCATCACCAGCAAGATCTCCCTGAGAAAGGCTCTAGATAAGGTTCCACACCCACTGCAACAAGTGCCCAAATAACAAACATTTAGCCCTGCGCTTTTTATTTTGATCAAACAGCATTAGAACTGGGAGAGTGCAACATGATGCTCTGTTACAATCTGAACTGTCAAGCGTAAAACAGCACAAGCTTAAGCTGTAAACTTTAGGCAAGGGGTACAGAACGATTAAACAACAAATAAATAAATAAACTTTACCCAAAGTGTTCGGAACGATTAAACAACAAAACACACGAACCCTAGTAAACACGTACTGTATGTTAATGATTATAAATGTGTTATAACAAATGTATGTACAGTAATAATAATTTCATAATAATAATATGAATAATGCCTGTACTGGGTCTCCAGGCTGAAGATAAGGTGGAGGAACTAACTGAACAACTTTCATTAACAAACCAGCGTCTGTTGGAGGTTGAAGAAGAAAAGAGGGAAAAAGATCTGGTGACTGCACAGGTATCTTTAATTCCCATCATGCATTAAAGCAACGCGTGCTCCGTTATCCAAAAATAAAATGTTTAATCACTTCAGGGAAAATGGCATTACAGAACAAGGCTGCCAGGCAATCACCAAAATCCCTGTAAACACACGACCATGTCTCCACTTCACTTTATAGACCCCAAACTCAGGGTTTGAACCTTGGTCATCAGGAATGGATGGTTCCTGGCATTGGAACCTACCAGTGCTTTTGCCACGGGGCACCCAGGTGCTGCCATGTACCATAAACTGATGACAGAAATTAGGGGATACTACAAAATGAAACCTCCCATTAAAAAATATGCCTTAATATTTGTAAACATTATACTATACAGTCGAATCTGTTTAATGGGACCAGCCGCTTCCTCCACCAAATCCTAAAGTACCGAAATAAATCCTATTAAATACGTTCTAATGTTATTCGCTTATTTGGACCAAAATTCCGCTTAATCTGACCAAATAACGTGAGAAGAATAAGAAAAAGAAGCTACAAGTCGCCACTTAGAGCGAATGCAAAGCAGATCAGTGATTTATGGGAGGATTTTTGGGATCCCCGGGAGAATTTATGCTTTTAACAAAGGTCAGGAAATCCGAAAAGTTGTCTTAACAAGAGCAAAACCAGCAGGAGGTGACCACGCCCACCACTTTCTCGATTTTGTTCAAGTGCAGTCCCTCAAGAGAACACGTCAGATCACACTGGGTGTTCGCATGCTGAGTACCTATACATTGTGTTGTATGTAGATCGTTTCCAAAAACTTGTTTGCAAATTTATTTTTCAATGAACAAAGTTTATAAGCAACAGTAGTTCTTGTTTGTACGTTCGCTATACGTGTAAAGCGTACAATAAAGGTTTAGTAAACATTTAGTATGTTACATAGCACATCCCGTCTTGTAACATAGGGCATGTTCGTTTAATCGGACCAGCCGGTTATTAGGACCAAAACAATCGCCTCCTGATGTGGTCCCATTAACCGGATTCCACTGTAATGGAAAAACTGTATGCTGTGTGCTCTATGAATTCTCAATGGACCGTCGAGTTCCTTATATATGGTACTACATTATCCATAATGCATTAGAATTAGAAAGTGGGGCACTCAAATTACTTAGAACTAGAGGATCTATCAACTAGAAGTACTAGAGGAACTAAAGACTACCATAACTAAAACCTAGTGACATTACAGTAACTTTGACTTATGGGAAGTATGTAATATGGTACTGTTAGAGGTAAGACCTACAGCAATAAATACATTCGTAGGAACATTATTCAGAACTATTAATAGTACTAAGTCTTAAAAATATATTATAATAAAAGTTGTAATTCTTCTGTCTGTTAAAATTCTCATATACACAGTTTTTGGGACTGGGGGATGTTGTTCTACTTGCAGCAGTGAATGTTTAATTGTTTGGTATAAGTGGGTGAAGAGAATCAGTGGAAGCTTCATGTGATGTCATTTTTCACAATGTAGAGCTTTGTTTCTTGTGTGTGGAGATTAACTTCCCCATGTACAACACACACACACATATACACACACCTACAGAAATTTCTAGCAAATGTTGTGATATTTTTGTGGAGCGAAAAAGGATAATATGCTATTGTATGTGAGTTACAGTGACACTGTGCATTTATACTGCCCACATTCAATCAATACAAAGCTCTTTAATCATTACAAAAGTAATTGTGTTTTCTCTGTCGTGTTTGTTGAATATAGTGTGCATGATATTAAGTGTGCATGAAACTAGGGAGTTAAAATAGAGCAACTAGGACTTATGAAACACCATGGAACTAATTCAGGAGTAAGAAAAAAAGAGAGGCTTTAGAAAAAAAGTCCTGCGTGGCCTGCAATTAATATAACAAACACCAACAAACACCAAATTACCTAAGGCCAGACTTTTTTAATTGCTTGTTTCTCGGATGTCCCTACTTAAGAATCTACTGAGGAGGGAGGAAAAAAAAAAATCTTTATTTTAAAGCACTTTCCAATTTCTCGAGGACTAAGTGGAATCAGTACAAGGAAGGAGGAAGAAATAAAAATGAATTTTTATTTTTAAATAAAATTTATTTAACCTACAATTATATGAAAGTTAATCTGGAAAAACATTAAATGAACAGAAGAAAGCCGTTGGCTCTCCACCTGAGGGCGGAAAAGCTATGTTAAAATTTTTTTTTTTTATTTCAACCATTGGTGCCGCAGCGGATCGGAAAAATTTTATTATATTATTATTATTATTATATTATTTTTATTATTTATTATTATTTATATGTATTTTTTTGTATTCTTCAAATATGATTGTCGGTGGATCCGCGAAACAAGCACTAAAAAAAGTTTGGCCTTACTTATTCTCTAATAAGAAGGTATATTAGTTTGAAGAACTAGTTGAAGAACCCCATTTTTGAGTAATCAGTGCAGAAGTTCAGGTTATTCCAATAGGTTTGTAAAATCTTCCCCAGTAATGCCTGATTTACTGTAGCACTCACTGTTGTGCTATATTTAAAGAAATGCCATAAATAATAAACACCGCTCTGACATTCACTGTCTTGCTCGGACTATAAGTCCTTTTTTTGCAGTGCAGTCCCTGTGATGTAATACTTGGACAGAGATCTTAAAACTCTACCTTGGCTGATGTCAGTGGAACTTTCTTATTGGCGTTTGCTTTTATTTCTGTGTTCTTGATTTAATTTGCCAAGCAGCAACATTAAGATTGTGCTTGCTTTAGTCAGGCGACACTGACAGTTTCACTGTAATTATATGGCTAAATGTTTTGGGGATGTCAGCCCTGTTTATCCAGTCATTACAAAAGATTAAACAGATTAAAAGAAAAGGAGAAGCTAAACATGCATTTATTAATAGATTAATAACCATGATGAGTTTCACCCCAAATATAAGATTAATTAAATTTCCCGGATTAAATATAGCACAACAAAACAAGCTAGTTAATGCTCAACACCTGTCATTCTGATTTACAAGAATCCTAAATAAACAGTAATCATTTGTCTAAGTGGCCTAAATTCTTTGTGTTACTGGTGAAGTATTAAGCAGAATAGGCAAAACATACAAACGCATATATAAACAGGTTTTTTTTCTTTATAATCATGTCACGTACACAGAGAGAGTGTGATCTCGTCCAGATACGGTGGGTGGGTGAGTGAGGATCATGCATGCTGTGAAATCAGAACGCTTAACAATAATCAAGCAAGAAGCCAAAACGCTGTGACCACTCGCTGTTGGAATAACGCTGATTATTTTGAAACTGCGCTTGTCAATCTTGGGGATATAGCGGTCGGTAAGAAAACAGTTAATTAAGTCAGTTAATTGAGCACCTTTACCAGATCTGTACCCTGTAATACCCTGTGGTACAGTAGGGAATTGGGATTAGGTGACAGCCATTGTTCAGATACATTTAGTTTCAAACTATGTTTCGTCTGAGAGGCAAGCAATGAAAGTTTTATTAACGAGGTTTAAAAGAATTCCCGCTAAAGTATTATCGCATAACCTCATTGAAAGATGTTCATGACACATTAATGCGATCATACTTTAACCCATGTTTAAGTCACCAATCAGTCAATAAAACCACTGACAAGGGAAGTGATTAAGAAGTTTTGGTGTTCATGGTGTTGCCCTGGTTTCAAAATTTCCCAGATCTAAAGGATTTGTGGGATTTGCTGATACCACAGGACACCATCAGAGGTCTTGTGGAGTTCGTGCCTCAATTGGTCAGAGCCTTGCAGGTGCAAAGCAAACATACATAATATTATATATATATAAATCTAGGACCACCCGTGATAAACGAAAAAACGTGATAAAGCGAAGTAGGGACGCTATATTTATTGAAGTATTTCTACACTATTTTAGCGGTAGAACTTGCAGAACGTTTGGGTAA